>JALGBA010004242.1:1367500-1621875 GCA_023970755.1 Azemiops feae
GAAATAAGATTACCAACCTAATCCAAAAAGAAACCCCCACTAAAATCCAAGACAGAGAACAAGAAAACGGCAAAGCCCTCCTCCCATACATAAAAGGCACCACAGACAGAATCAGCTAGATCCTCCACAAACACAACATCAAGACAGCATTCTGCACAAACCGAAAAATATCCACCATCCTAAGAAACCCCAAAGACAAAATTGAGTTAGAAAATCAAGGAGTATATGAAATCCCATGCATCGCCTGCCCCACCACATACATCGGACAAACCAACAGAAGAATAAGTGCACGCATTGAAGAACACAAGAACTCAGTCAGAAAAGAGGAACCAACTTCTTCCCTGGTCCAACACCTTAAAGCCACAGGACATAAAATTGACTTTAAAAATACCAGAACTATCGCCAAAACTGAACACTTTAACAACAGAATAATCAGAGAAGCCATCGAGATAGAAAAACGGCCACACAGCATGAATAAACGAGATGATACCTCCCGCCTACCAGCCATTTGGAAACCCACCCTTATTGACAAACGAGTCCCTAACACAAAGAATGACACTAGACCCACACTCACGAAAACCACACAGGATGTCACCACCACACATCCACGCAAAAAGCAAACCCAAACCCACACCGATGATGAGGCATGACCACAAACCAGAAACCAGACCACAGCTGCATCATTAGCCATTTCAAACCCCTCCAATCCATACATGAAGCAAACTGACACCCACCTTGATGATATGGCACGACCACGAACGCGAAGCCAAACAACAGCAATGCAGCTCTCCATCTCAAATCCCGCTGCAACTCAGACTAATCCGAGCACAACAAAGCCCCCACCCAAACAGAACACACCCCCATCCAATCAGAGCACAGCCAACCCCCCATCCAATCAGAGCACAGCCAAGCCCCTAACCAATCAGAACACACCTCCACCCAATCAGAACACAGCCAAGCTCCCACCCAATCAGTTCATACCCCCACTGGCAGTTAAAAGGAAGAAACAGCTGCGATCACACATTGCTCCTAGAAGCACGAGGCCGAAGAGACACCAGCGCCCGATGCCGAGGAGCGGACCGATGACTAGGTCGAGAGCCCGGGCACAGAAACAGCCAGTCATATAAGAATGGACTCCCGAATCTCACGTTGTATGCTCTGATGATGTCGGCAGTGTGGCCGACGAAAGCTCAGCTTTGTAAATTAAACAATCTTTGTTTTAAGATTTTAATATATATATAAAATCTTAAAACAAAGATTGTTTAATTTACAAAGCTGAGCTTTCGTCGGCCACACTGCCGACATCATCAGAGCATACAACGTGAGATTCGGGAGTCCGTTCTTATATGACTGGCTGTTTCTGTGCCCGGGCTCTCGACCTAGTCATCGGTCCGCTCCTCGGCATCAGGCGCACCATTCTTAAAGGGGCCATTTCCACAGGTATCCTCTCTCCTCCAATTGCTGTTGTTCTTAGGGCATGTGTGCTGGCGTTAGGGGGTCGAGTGTTAGATCACTCCTGCTCCTCCCGTTTTGTGTGGGGGATCGGGTGTCAAATCGTTCTTGTTTCTCTCCCCCCCTCCCATCCCCATGGTCCCGTTCATTTTAGTCTGTCTCCATGTCCCTGAGCTACCCGTGGAGTGTGTAGTTTCTTCAGCGCATGTGCGGGGGCGCAGGAAATAGTCATCTCGCGGTCTGCACACGCTGTTCATTGTTTCCTTCGTTGCTGAACGCGGTCGTGTCCCTATCGTCTGGTCTTTAGCAGGGCGTATCTTTGCTGTTCCCCTTCTCTTCCCAGCCTCCGCTGCCCCTCTTTCATGTGTGTGTGTGTCACAAGATTGGCTGTCTGGTCCTTCCTGTTCGTTGTCTTGCTCCCCCTGTTTTGTATGGATCAGGGTGTGTGCGTCTGGGGGACCTATGGGGTGGGCTTCCTCTGTTCTTTTACTTACCACCCCAGTGTCTCCTTGTATGTGGGTTCCTGGGGGTTGTTTGTCTGGCAATGTTCGATCACCCCCCCCTTTCCTTTTTGTGCCCCGCTGGGTCTGGGGCGTTGTCTTGTTTGTGGGGTGTGCTTCTGGTTCATTGCTCTCTCTGGGGATTGTGGTAGTCTTCCTTTCTGTTGCCTCGTCCTTCCAGTTGTGCCTGGTGTGGGCAGGTTGTTTGTATTGCCAGTTGGTATGATGCCCTCCCCACCCCTTTAACATTTGGTACGCAGGGCCAAGCTCTATATGCCGGTTGATGGAGTTTTTATCCAACATCCAGGCTTCTTTGAGCAGGCGGCCTCCCTTGGTGACATCACGGGCTAAAGTCTCCGTGTTGGCGAGGTCAAACTCATGGCCATAGTTGGCCATGTGAGTCCACACCTGCGAGTGCTGTTCCTTCCTCTTAATCGCCAATTCATGTTCGTGGACCCTGGTTATAAGTCTCTTGGAGGTTTCTCCAACATAGTTACAGGGGCAGTTTTTGCACCTAATCCTGTATATCACTGAGGATTGCTCCCCAGTGGGGAGTGGATCTTTTGAGCGCATAATCCTGGTGCGTAGGGTCTGGTCAGGTTTGTGGGCCACCCTCACATTAAAGGGGGCCAACAGTCTGGCCATGGCCTCCAACACGCCATTGATATATGGCAAGGTTGTCCATGCCAGTTGGGTTGGTGCGCCGTCGGTTTGTGCGTTCGTGCGAGGTCCGTATGGTCTGCTGTGATGCCTAACAAAATCCACTGGGTAACCATTGCGTCTGCACACTCGGTAGAGGTACCTCCTCTCTTCCGTTTTGGTCTTGTTAGTGTTGCAATGGGAGCCAACTCGTTTGAATAGAGTCTTGATACAGCTGGCCTTATGAGCAGCTGGATGGTTGCTTCTATAATGCAGCATCGTATCCATGTGGGTTGGCTTACGGAAGACGGCTGTTTGTAGGGACCCATCAGACTGTCGTTTGATCCATACATCCAAGAAGGCCAACGCGCCTTGATTTTCCTCCTCTGCGGTAAACCGGATGTCAGGGTAAACAGAGTTCAGTTTGTTCAAGAAGCTGGTTTTATCTTGCCTTTTAATCACCACAAAGGTGTCGTCCACATATCGGGCCCCGAATTTGGGGCGGTGCTTCGTCATCACCACCCTCTCTAATTTTTGGAGGACCGCCTCCGCTACGACACTCGAGATGGGTGACCCCATCGGTGTCCCTTTAGTTTGTTCGTACATTGTTCCCTGGAAGACAAAGTATGTTTTAAGGCATATGGTTATTAATTGTGCCAGGTCCTCGGTGTGGAGGGAGTCCTGTTGCTGCCCTTGCTCTTCTTGGAGGTGGTCCCTTAATACTGTGACTGCAAGATCTTGTGGAATGGAGGTGAAGAGCGAGGTGACATCGTATGACACCATTATTTCATCGCTCTCCACCTTCAAGGACTTGATCTTCTCCAGGAACTCCTCTGCTGATTTTACGGTGGTCTCATTATTGTCCACTAGGTAGTTGATCCATCTGCTTAGCCATTTGGCCAATCCTGAAGTTGAGGTGCCTTTGAATGAGATGATGGGCCGTAGGGGGACCCCCTCTTTGTGGACTTTTGGTAGACCGTAGAACCTGGCCATAGCCGAGTCTCTCGGGCGTATTTGCCTTAGGGTGTCTTCATCTATCTTTCCTAGGCGCTTCAAGCTGTTCAGAACCTTATTAATACGGTTCTTGAGTGTTACTGTGGGGTTCTTGGTGATGACTTTATAGCCCATAGTGTCACTGAGTAGACTTTGAGCTTTGCTTATATATTCTGGCTAAGCGGACGGATCAACTACCTAGTGGACAATAATGAGACCACTTCTCTCTCTCTCTTCTATGCAACCAGTTAAAATATTTAAGATTTGTGCCTTCCCTAATTTGAGTTAACTGAGATTTATAGTGGGAATGACCAGGGTGTGAAAACTGAGTGTTCTGTTTTCTTCTCCTTTACTCTTTGTCTTTGTGTGTGTGGGTGTCAAGGTCTTTTTGTGACATTGAGGTAAATGTTAACTGTTGGGTGTCTCTAATCCCTAGAGACAAGAATTTTAAAATTCTGCTAGAAATTCTACTTAAAATAAATTTTAGTTTTAAAGTTTCTTTAAAACCGCTCTGACTAGATTGACATGTTCCTCTTTGGATTCGGTGAAAATAAGGATGTCGTCTAAATAAACCAGGACTGCCTTAAATAGGTGCTCCCTTAGTACCTCATTGATTAATTACATAAATACTGCGGGGGGCCCTTGTAGTCCAAATGGCAAAACTTTGAATTGGTAACATCCCATTGGGCAATTGAATGTGGTTTTCCATTCATCTCGTTCCTGAATTCTAATGTGGTAATACGCTTCCCTTAGATCTAGTTTAGTGAAAATTCTTCCTTTCGAGAGGTCCTTCATGAGGGGTAGGGGGTATAGGTTGCTTTCACTGATTGCATTCAAGGCACGATAGTCCATGCACAAGTGTAAAGTGCTGTCCTTCTTTCTAAAGAGGACTGGGGCGGCTACTTTAGGCTTGGCAGGTTCGATAAACCCCGTTTCTAGGTTTTTCTTTATGAATCTTTCCATTTCCTCCTTCTCCTTTGGGCTCATGGAGTATAATCTGGGCTTTGTGAGTTTTGCCCTGGGCTTGAATTCTATGGCACAGTCCATGGGTCGGTGGGGGGGGGGGAAAGCTCATCCACCCTCTCCTCACTGAAAACTTCAGCAAGATCTCTGTATTCCTCTGTTATTTCTGGTAGCCCCTTTTCTTCTCCCATGGATGCTTTTTCCATTCTTAATTTTGGTAGATCCCCTTGGGGTTTTAAGTCCGTAGGTTCCCCCTTCAGGAAATTGATTTCTGCCATCCTCCAATTTACCCAGGGTTCCATTTCTTTAACCATTCCATCCCTAGGATCATCGGGCATTCCATGCCTGGGGTCACTACAAATGTTATGTCTTCCTCATGGTTGCCCAGGGATAGGTGGATTGGTAAGGTGGCTAGGGTAGCTGGCACCGCCCCCTGCTATGGACCCATCTAACTGGCCAAATGAGATTGGTTGTTCTAGCCTCCTCGACGGAATTCCCAGATTCCCCACTAGCGTCGGGCTAATGAGGCAGCGGGTGCAGCCAGAGTCTATTAAAGCTTTCACCTTGACAGCTTCGGGCATGGAGGGAATTAATATAGTCACTGTCTTGAGGATGGGTGCGATGGGTCCACTTACCAGGGGTTCGCCCTCAAGCTGTCGTCTGAGGCATCCACCGGCCCTGTGGTGTAGGCTGGAGTTCTTTCCCCACGATGGGCAGAGGTAGGGGATTCCACAGCCTCTATCACTCTCATGGCAGATTCTTTTGACTTAGCTGGGGACTTCCCGGATTTGCTGGCCGGTGATCTGTCTGGGTTGTGCTGGGGGGCTTTCGAGCGGCATTCTACCGCCCGATGCCCCTCTCTCCCCCATTTGAAACAGCCCATTGGCTTCTTGGCCATAGCCGATGGCTTCACTGGTTCACGCGTCGGCTTAGGCAATGAGCAGCTCCATTGTTTTCCTTGGCAGTGTCTCTTCAGTAGGTCGATCTCTGCTTCCTCTGCCAGGACGTACCATTCATCGAGTTGGTGTGGGTCCCCCCAGGGCAGGCAAGCATCATATAGGTCGTAATTTAGGCCATCTTTGAAATGGCTAAGGAGGATGTCTTCCGGCCAGTTCAGCTTGCAGGCAATGGCCCGGAATTCTTGTGTATATTCGGCTACCGGGCGTCTGCCTTGCCTCATTGTTTTGATCCTTTCACGAGCTTTGCGATCAGCTGGGGGTCCTCAAATTGCCTTCTGAGAGAGGACATGAAACGGTTGAAGTCGTTGAGCTCTGGGGCATTGGAGTCGTGCAAATTCACCACCCAATCTGCGGCCGGCCCATCCAGAGTAGATTGCACAATCCAGATATGGGCTTTGTCACTAGGGATATGCCGCCCATGTTCCTCCATGTAGCTGAGGACTTGGGTTAGGAAAAACCCCAAGCGTGTCAGCTCCCCCTTGGCGGGAGTCTTTGAATGGATCGGTGCCTTCGTCATCGGTGGTATTGTCTTCCATCTGGATCGCCATCTGCGGGTCGGCGGGAAGTGGGGACTACTGGATCAGCGGACATCCCCGGGCTGCAGGTTCCAATTCCCCCTCAGTGTCTCTCCAGTTGCGGCTCGAGGATTTGGTGCGGCCGTGGGGCTCAGAATTCTCCTCTCCTAGGGAGCCGAGGGTTCTCTTCATCAAGTGAATAGCTTCCTCTAGGATCCAGTTCGAGTGCTGTGCCCAGCTACCTTCCTCTTCGCTTGCGTGCAGGAATTTCTCCATCTCCTGCTTCCATTCTGGTTGGTTGGCCCCCCGTCTCAGGATCACCTTTCTTAATTTCTTTTCCCACTCGCCTTTCTTTCCAATGCCCATTGACCACTGAGGTTTGTGATTACGCGTCTCCACCACCTCTTCTCCTGAGGAATCTGACCTTTCAGATCCTGACATGTGGCAGGTTTTCAATTGTGGCAACGGCTCCCTCTCTGGGGGGCTTTCTCCCTTCCCTGCTTCATTGTCTGACATGGTATTTTTTGTAAAGTCCCCCGGCAAGGTTCTCCCTTCCAGGTTGACTAGTTTTGCAGATCCTGTCTAACGTAAGGACCCACCTCAATTTACATCTTAAGAAAACAGAACTCTTGGAACGTCTCTTCCAACAGGAATTTTTATTAAGAGAAATTGACTGCAGGCATGCTAGACAGGATCTGAGGGATCCCCCCCCCACAATTCAATGTTTTAAAGTGTTCCCAAGCAGCCCCCACCCCACAGTTCTTCTGGGTGATTCAATCCGGCAGACTTCTAGGTGTTAAGTCCAGGAAACATATCATCAGTCCGCTCCGTCGGCACAATCATTCATTCTCTCTCTATTCAGATCCCAGGCATTGCATTTTTCCCCCTTTTCCCTCGCTGCTGGTAAAGGGGAGAAATTCAGAGGGAGTAGGATGAAAGGTAGATGGCCGCATTGTTATGGTTAGTACTCTCGAAGAGAATCAACAAAAGGTTACTTTGTAGTGCAGGAAGTGAAAGTCATAAAACCCCTCTTCATATCCCCCCTCCCCCTTGGAAGTATGGCAGGATCCAGGAAAGAATAATACTTGGTTTTACATTAGAGGAGATAGATAGAAAAGAAATATAACTGGATTCTGACAATAGATGACAATGGGAGAGAGCCAAAGGTCTATCAATATTTCAAAAGAGAAACTAGTTGAAATAGCAGTTTTGCCTCCCTTCACTGCAATGTGGTAGAGGAAGTTGAAGTCACAAGTCATCTTAAAGTACTTGAATATAAGAGTAATAAGTCAAGCCTACACCAACTATAGTAATCTGGATTCTAAACCAATGTGGGTGTAGGAGGCAAATCACTTTCGTATCATCTGCTTTTCTCTTTCTCTCTCTCTTCCTGACTTACTTATCCCAGATGATTGCTGTGAAGGAAAGAAAAACCTGAAGGTACATATGCCACCTTAAGCTATATGAAAGAAAACATGTCATAAATAAATAACAAGGCTTACAATAACAAAATAAAATCCTAATAATTTCTCCTCTCAGCTCTTTTCCCTTTGCAAACAAATAAACAAGAAATACTTGCCTTTATTAAAGGGAAGCAGATAACTGAGTTGGTGGCATAGATCAAAAATCCTTTTTGTACTAAAGTTGATGAAGTAGTCTTCTAGTTCTCTAACCTCATTATTTTTTCAGACTTCTATTAAGAATCTATTTAAAAGTCTGCACCAGTTGGATTTCTTTTTCACATTCACAATTTTCATGTGGATGGGAGAAGAGAGAGAAAAAAAAGAGTAAATGAGTGAGAGACAGCATACTGTGGATGAAAAAGGGGACAAGGTCAAGAACACATAGTATATGAGAAGAAGAATTTTTTTTCAGATGCATCTCTTGCAAGTAGTGACTTTTGGGGGATGTTTAGATGCTTAAGCAAAACATAGATAGAAGAACTCACATTATTTAATGCTACGTCCATATTATCAGTGTAATAGGAACTAGAAAAAAATATGACTATATCTTTTACTTTTATAATATGTGGTAGCAAACAATTCCTGTAACAGGACCAAATGCTTCAGAAGGATCATTTCAAGCTGGAACCACATTCCCTGCTGCTAGTTGATCACATTTCCTTTATAAAAGTCAGGGGAAAATTGATTGAAAAGATAATGAAGCTGCCAGTTAAGCAACCAAAGTGCAGCTGTGGTGGCACAGTGGTTAGAATAGTGCAGGCGAACTGCTGTCTGCCAGCAGTTCAATTCTGACTGGCTCAAGGTTGACTCAGCCTTCCATCCTTCCGAGGTGGGTAAAACGAGGACCCAGATTGTTGGGAGCAATATGCTGACTCTGCAAACCGCTTAGAGAGGGCTGTAAAGCACTGTGAAGCAGTATATACATCTAAGTGCTATTGCTATTGCTATTGCAGTGGCTGAACATGATTTCAGTTCAAGTCCAGCACAGAACTGGATCTGACCCTGATTCAAGGCGTATCTCACTATTTCAGGACAGATGCATTTTGAACACATGTATCCAGCCCGCAAGCATATCTCACTAGCATTGCTAATTTCTGTTACAATTGAGAATATGTGCAAAACACTATTTTAAAAAGACACTCAGAAGCTCAACTTCTCCAACACACACACATAACTCTACTGCACTAAAAACATTTCATTGTGCTGAATGTTTTTTGTTCATAATCTTGGTCTGTTTTCTAGGGTTTTAATTATTTTCCATATGTGAGGTATTTGTACCATGTGGTTCAGAGAGTTTTTTGGTGTGTGTGTGTGTGTATGTGTGTATGTGTATGTGTGTATGTGTGAAGGATGGAGGAGCAAGCCAGGAAAAGACCCAGGAAGCAACTTAAGCTGTTTCAATTATTTACCTGCATTTGTTCTAATGTTCTCCAAACAGATGGCTTCAGCATTTTTGTTTTGTTTTTCTTTTTTCTCTTCCTCCTGTCATTCTGACTTGTTTAGATGGACCATTTTTCTCTCTGAACAATTGCATTAAGAGCAGAAACAAAAACAGTCAGAAAGTCAACTGAAGGATTTTCTGTTGTTAAACTCAATTACAAGCAATGACTGAAATGAATTTAAAAATGTCTTTCCTGAAGGCTGAAATGCATGCATGCTATTCTGAGATATTTGACAAGGTGCTACGTTAAGGGCCTATTTGAGATGAACTCAGCTTCAATAATTTCCCCTCTTCTTTAGTTCTTTTCCTTTTTTTGTGGATACATTATAAGTACTGCAGGGAGGAAAATAAGCAAAAACATTTCATAGAGCTTCACAATGAACTGTTCAGCTGAAAAGGAGAAATGTATTAACAAAGCACGAAATGCAAAACAATGCCTTAGTTAGAACTTGAGCTTATTAAGCAGCCAAATGAAACATCAACAGCTGGTTTCTGAATGTAATTTGGCTACCTACTTGCTGCCCAGTCAACACAAGTATACTAGAATAACACCAATATTAAAGGATCTACTCTGGCTGCCAGTTGTCTTCTTACTCTAATGCAAAATATTGATTTTTACCTAGAAATCCCTTTGTGATGTTCTCTTCCTAGTGACCTGCATAGCAGGAAATTTTCTTTCCTATAGTTACTTTTTCCAGAGAAGCCCTGCCTCTTTGCACAATGATCCTAAGTTAGTTTATTCCTTATACACCAGTTCCCATAGAAAAAAATTCTTTCTCAAGCTCCAGGTCTTCAGCACCATGGACCAAGCAGCTACATCTTGGTTGCATAAATCTGGTCAATTGCCAGATGTCAATCAAAAGATTAAAAATTATTTTTTTTGTTACCACCTACTGGTCAAATGGACACTAGAGGGAGTGAGAATCTGTGGATAATACAACAGGAAAAGGGGAAAGATATAATGCCCGGAGTGTGGGTATGCCTGTTGAAGGAGACTTTTCATGTGATCCATAACATTGGATGGAGTTGGAAGGTCAGAGAGCTGAACCAGCTCCTGAAGCACAGCTGTATTAAAGCACAGCATGAATGCATGTTAAAGACATGCTGTGAAGCAGATAGATTTAAGACACCATGATTTTCTGAGGGCTTCAGGATGGAACAAGAGCATAGCAAAGCAGTTCTGTGGATGTACCCAAAGACTGGGTGGCTATGGAAATTCCAAAAATCAAATATGTATTTCCTGACCATACAAACACAGTACCAGTATGATATTCCTCCCCCACACACACACAATTGTACTGAAGTAGCAACTTTCATTGAGACTATGTTGACTAAAATTATTTTGCAATGTATCTAGGCTAGTTTTAAAGAAAAAAAATTGCAATCGACACAGGTAATACAAAAGTCAGAAAATTACTGCAGTCTGATTTTTACATTTAATAATTTAGGAAGTGGGGGTCATTTAGTTTTTACTATAATTTGTCAATCTTGAATTCTTTAAATATCCATATTAGAATGATCTGGCATGAAAAGCCTGCATGATGTAAAACTTGTATTTAGTGCCTTGGAATTTCAATCTCTTCCAAAATCCTAAATCCAAGCCTCTTCCATGCCATTGCATTGCAAGCTCCTGGGGAATTCTCTTTACAGCTCAACAGAAGCTCAGCACCTCCATCATCATTTTGCTTCAAGCACAGCAGTTTGCTGAATAAGAGACTTGTATCAAGAAAAAAGCAATTGAAATGTTTTCTTTCTTTCTGCTGAAAAGAGTAATTTAAAAGATGTACCTTCCCTTTGGGAATCCATTCTGTGATTCACATACCCAATAGAGCCATTCTTTTGGATGGCAGCTCATTTCTATCACTACCACCCACCCTGCTCTCCACTTTGATAATTTCTCCTTGTGAAAAAGTGGTAAAACATTGTGAAAAAGAGGTAAAGCATCTCTGGGTAAAACATTTCTGACATTTATGTCAGGATGGCAATTAAATTAAAGGGATAAGAAGTTCTCTGGAATGATTGTCTTACAAAGGAGCTGAGCTTTTTGACAAATCAGAAAGGAATAAAAAAGACAAGAATCACTGGTTCAACCACTGGTTCAAGACAGTGTCTTCTAGATAGCTTGGTATATAATGATAGACAATATATACCTACCATATTTGAATTTTGTAGCTATGTATTTTACCAGGCAGTCCTAAGATAGTAGCAGCAAATGACATTCTTTGATAATGAGAGCATCATTTGCCTCTCTTGACCTCCGTCCATATAGATATAAATTTCCTCCCCTTTTGTATTCTTTGCCCTCAACTATCCGATGTGGTACCTTCATCTGCAAACCTGGCAGACAATTCATTGTCAAGTGGAACAAATTCTGAAAGCTGTGATATCATTGCAATATGAGATATACTTATTATATTTCACTAAACCATATATTCCTTCCAAATTGAGGGAATTAGCATCAATCCCCAGAGTAGAAGAATGGATGAAAAAAGTGATGGATAGCAGAGATGGCAAAATCGACTGTTTTTATCAGATGCCTATCTTCGCTTTTTCTGAAGTTTGCTAGCAACTGCCATAAACAGGAGGAGGGGGCATTTGGGAGGGGAAGAATTCTGGAGGTGTGAAAAAATGCTATGAGAATTTGGGGAGTAGGGACACTAACAGGAACCAGAGGTGCCAAACTAAGTCATCTGCCTGCCCTCAAGGATGCTGGCCCTGGGAAAGGAATTTACAATGGCACCTGAGGCACCAGGTTCCCAAAACTTGGCCAGGACCAGATTGGACTGCTCTGGCCAGGGGGAGGGCTTTGGACATTTAGGATTGCTTTCAATGTATGATTTTCGTGCAGTTTTCTTTCAGAGCTTGCCTCACTCATGCTGCACTCAGTACCACTAGTAAAAGTACCTTTTCTTTAACATCCATGGAATCAAGGGTCGTTCTTTCCTAGGGAGTAAAGTGTTGCCAGTCTGACAGAAACAGTCAACTGTAACAGTCAACCAGAAGACCAATGTCTACTGATGGGATTGAGCAAAAAATGACAAGCCACAAAAGCAGCTTGGAGGAGGCTGGAGCTCACAGAGGGGCCCTGGCCAAATCACATCACCTGAAAGAGGAATTTGAATGGATGGGGGATGTGAGCATTGGCAAGGAGGCCCCAAAACTCCAGTGGTTGCTCACCCTGGGGATGAAAGATGAAGAAGCAGAAAATAAAACTCTTGGTGTAACCTCCATGAGGGGAAGCTGCGGAGCCAGGAGACAAGAGCGATGTGGTGGACAGGGTAAAAAGGAAGGTCAAGAAGACATAGGTGAGCTGGAGGACCTGGTGGAACAAGTTGAAAGGGTACTAAGGGATACCTTCAGGAACCAATGAACCAGAGAACTCCTTGCCCAGCTAGCCAAACCTCGAGCCATACCGGAACCAATGGAAGATGGTGCCACAATGCCAGCAGCCACAGCCAGAGGGGTAGCAATTTCACCTGGACCCACTCTGGCACAAGTGACCCTGCCACCAGCTGCTCCAGTGGCACAGCCCTCTCCACCAGTAGGAACCTTCCTCCCAAGGCAAGAGGTGCCGAGGCCCCCATCCCTGGGCCTGAAGTATGGGGAGACTTGAAGCAACTGGTGTTCTTCCTCGCTCAAGTCTGGAACTACATGCAAGAGTATGAAGCCAACCTGGCTACCGAGGCGGCCTGAATCAGATACGTGATCATGGCTCTGGAAGGCACTGCAGCAGAGTGGATGGTCTCTCTCCACAATGATGATACCCCAGAATTCTGGAGCTTTGACTGATTCACGATGGTCCTACTCAAGCAGTTCAAAGACCCCCTCGCCCAATGCAATGTGTGAACCCACATCAAAACCATCAATCAGGGTTACAGAATTGACCATGAAATGGTCCATGAATTGGCATGCCAGCTGGCTGATTGGCTGGAAGGCATCCTGATCAAGTGCTGCCAAGATGGGTTCAACAATGATTTGTATAACACCTGCATCTCATGAGGAGCTCCTTGCACCCTCTGTCATTGGTTAGCCGAAGAGGTGGAAATCAACCTGGCCAGGTCCTGCAGCAGCAATGCCCATAGATGGCACTGCTCCTTTCCCTAGAGAAGAGAGTTATCCTGAAAACACCTGGATGTAACCTCAGTTCCAAACACTGACCTACAGGCTGCTTCAAATGTGGCAAGGATGGACACTGGGCCACCAATTGCCGCCTCATCAAAGCAACTCCAAAACCCAGTGGTGGTGCAGGGAAGAAGGTGGGAAAGCTCACAGTGACACCCCATGAAGCGGCACTAGAGGGAGTTGAGATCATTGAGTTTTTCCCACCTGGCTATGGGGACCAGAGAACTCCAACCACCCCAGAGAAGAGCAACAAGCCTCCAACAACGATCCCCTGGTAAGTCGCCCTGTGAACCCCATCACCATCCCAGTTGAACTGAATGTCCATCATCAGGCACCCAGAGGAAGACTGGCATTGCTGGACTCAGGTTGTACTAGATGCATAGTGAGCCCTGAGGTGGTAGGATTAAGGATTAAGCTAGGATTAAGGCTCCAACAACTGAGACTGCCTATAGCATTTTGTCAACTGGATGGGACTGTGGCTGGGAGACCCGTGGCCATTTTATAACAGAGCCAGTGGAAGTGGGAATGGGGAACTACCGGGAAACCCTGAGCTTTATCATGGACCCAGGAATGGAGAGACCCCTCTTACTGGGGCTGGCATGGCTCCAAAAATGGAATCCTTATGTTAACTGGTGAGAGACTGTTAAAAATCCGAAGGAGAGGGCCCGAGAGATGAGAACTTTCCCTCTGGAAGGCTAACCACCAAGCCACTCAGGGCATGATGGAACTAGCCACAATGGCATGAAACCAACCAAGACAGCACCCCAAAATCCCCAAGGAATATTGGGATCTCAGGGAGGTTTTTAGTGAAAAGGTATCTGATGCTCTCCCACTTCACTGGCCAATAGACTGTGCCATTGGAATACTCTCTGGGGCTAGACTGCCAAAACCCAAATTATACTCTATGACTCCCCGGGAGCTGAAGGAACTCCTTGTTTTCATACACAAAAACCTGCGACGCGGGTTCATCCAACCAGCCAGGCCCTGGGTAGATCTCTCTAGTTTTATTCTGAGAAAAGAAGGATGGCTCTCTCCATCTGTGCGTGGACTACTGTGGGCTAAACATGGTTTGTGTGGAGAATGTATATCTCCTACCACTCATGAAAGATATGCTAGCTCATCTAGCCAAGGGGAAAATCTTTACAAAACTGGAGTTACGTGAAGCCTATTACCATGTCAGGATTAAGGAGGGGAATGAGTGGAAAACAGCGTTCAACTGTCATCTAGGGTGTTTCCAATTCAGGGTGCTTCCTTTTGGTCTACAAGGTGCCCCTGTTGTGTTCATGCAACTGATTAATGAAGTCCTGCATGAACACTTGTACAAAGGGATGCTTGTGTATTTGGTGACATTCTGATCTAGTGTACTCTGAAATGAGGGCTGAGCATGTGAAGCTCATGAGAGCAGTGTTAAAGAAATTGTGGGCAGCTGAGCTATACGCTAAGCTCTCAAAATGTGAGTTCCTTCAGGATAAAATCAAATACCTGGGATACTGGATCTCCCACAAGGGAGTAGAAATGGACCTGGAAAAAGTTAAAGCAGTGCTAGAGTGCCCTCACCCCTTGTACAAGGAAGCAATTTCTGAGCTTCTTGGGGTTTGCAAACTTTTACCAGCAATCTATTCCCTCTTTGCGCAAATCACCCAATCACGAACTTATTAAAGGCAAAAGGGGAAAGTAAACCCAAACTTAGCCAATCTGTAAAGTGGACTATGGAATGCCAAGCAGCATTCAAAAAACTTAAATGAGTGTTCGCAGCAGGGCCAGTGCTAAGACATATAAATCAAGATGCCCCTTTTGTGATCCAAGTGGATGCTAGCAACATAGCTGTTGCTACTACAGGAAAACCCCCAGGGGATCTTCAACCCTGTGCCTATACCTCCAAGAAATTAACCGACACCAAACGGAGGTGGGCAGTGTGGGAGAAGGAGGTTTATGCAGTCCGATGGGCATTGCTAACCTGGTGATATTTCCTAGAGGGCTCTAACCACCCATTTGAAGTCTTAAAAATCATTTGGAAAGTATCCCTTAAGCAAGCTCGCTGGGCGCAATATTTCAACCACTTTAATTTTACCCTGCATTATATCCCAGGGGGAAATAATTTCTTGGCAGATGCCCTGTCCCGACTATCGCAATACAACAGTGCCAGACCTGAAATCATCTGACCAGTCATCCTATCAAACTAATTGGCAGCATCAGTAACCATGAGAGGCCAGAGGAAAGCCAAACCGGGCATTCCCTGCACAGTGCTAAATAAACTGAAAACTGTTTTAACAGACGATGAATGGCTGGCAACCCATAAAGAGGAATGCACCATGAGGAATGAGCTAGCCTGGGTGGGGGCAAAACTATATGTACTTACCCCCCTGTGAGCCCTTGTTCTACAAACTTACTATGACTCAAAGGCAGCAAGGCATTTTAGTTTTGTAAAAACCTTACATTTGGTGAAACGTCAATTTTGGTGGCTGTCCCTCAAAAAAGACAAGGAGAGCTATGTGGCTAGCTGCCCCATGTGTGCTTCGGCTAAAAGATGACCAGGGAAACCCATGGGATTGCTGCAGCCAGTGGCCAATCCCCATGCACCATGGATTTTATAGTGGAATTATCTGGGAGTGCAGGAAATACCATGATTAGTGTACTTACGGACTTGTTCTCAAAACAAATCAAATTCGTCCCATGCCCTAAGATCCCATCAGCCCACAACTTCACCAAGGTTTTTGTGCAACACATTTACAGGCTCCATGGTATCCCTAACTGCATCATCTCAGATGGGGGTACAATTCACTTCATGGTTTTGGTGCAAATTTTTGAAATTGATGGGAACTGCCCATGGCTAAGCTCCTCCCATCACCCCAAAGAAAATGGGGGGTGCGAGAGATCCAACTCAGTGCTGGAACAGTACATCAGGTGCTACATTAATTACCAACAGGACAATTGGACTGATCTTTTGCTGTTTGCAGAGGTGGTGTGCAATAATTCCATACATAGCAGCACTGGGTTTACTTCCTTTAGGGTAGCATCTGGTTAGGACTTTATAGTGATCCCCAAGCTACCCCAGAGAAGCCCCAAACCCCTTCATTTTTTTTTTTCTATAACAAGTTTTATTGAATTTTTTTTAATTTTACAGCCAAGTGCTTAAGACTCATCGTGGAGATAGGGCACTCCGTAAAACAAAATAGAACATACAATCATGCATAAACAATTTACACTTTTTTTTTTAAATCCTCCCTCTCTATTTTATCCATCAAAAGAGCAAGAACAAACAAACAAAACCAAACTATCAACGATATTTCCACCCATTTTAAGCTTAATTAACTATTAGCATATTCCAACTAGCATTACATAGACATATAGAATACGGTTCGAGTATCCATATAATAAAGACCATATTATTCCAAATATTCAGTTTATATTTCTCAATTAAGTTCTATCTCTTATTCTATCTCACATACATATTTTATCAGTGAATATAACTTTACGTTTCCAAACCATTTTGGATTAGCTTAAATTGTTTCTAATTATTTCTAAGTTAAACATATATAAGTATATTTTAAAATTTCTCCACTATATTCTATTTCCTATATTCTAAACATTTTTATAAATCAATCCATTCTTTAGTCATTGCATGTAAAGATATCATTAGTATTCCACCAGTCTCAATACAACTCCTGAATTTCGCTTTTCCCGTTTTCCATAGTTACTATTCCAGACCATAATCAAATCCATAATTCAAATCAATATTGGTCAGACTAAAATCTTAAACTTTAAAGATCTCAAAAATATTAGCTCACTTAGTCTTTAAAAACCATTTTACCCATCAAATAAATTTTTAACACTCATTTTAAACCTAATTCTAGCTTTCTTTTTATGCCAAGCAGGTTTCCACAATACAGCTTTCAGCTCCTCCCATCTTGGTATTTGGTTATACACATTTTCCCACAGTTGCGTCTGATCATAGTCTTCTTCTCTTTTTCCCAATATTGTCTGCACAATATACTCAGTCTTAGCCAGTGTGGTGATTATTCGTTGTTTATATGTACTGTCAGGATTTTTAATGTCTCGTATTAAAGAGTCCATTTCTGTTGTTTTTACATCTATAGATGTTTCAATTGAGTTCTGCTTTTGGTCTTCAAAAGTCTCCATCCTTTGTGTATAAAGTGTAACATCTTCCTCTTCAGTAGATTGTAAATATAGATCTTCCATCTCATTAAATTGTAAATCCAATTGTGTATCATGCTCAGTTAAAGTTTGAAATCCAGTTTTTTGCTCTAAACCAACCTCATTCCTTAGTGTCCTAAACTGTTCTTTTAATTCTTTCCTTGTTTCCAAAATTTTTGCTAATATCAATCCATAATTGAGCTGTGAATAAGCTTCCATCCTTCTCTCCTTTTTTTTTTTTTCTATAATAAGAAAACAGCAGTGTCTGGGCGTAGCACCAGGTTCAAAAGTTCAGCTACCATGGCAACGTTATGATAAGACATTCTGGGCTTCATGCCAGTTTCCAAGATAGATACAATGTAGCCCTCCAATCCACATCTCAGTAGCCAAGGCAGTTTTTTTTCTTTTCCTTTTTAAAGTGGATAAGAATGTTCAGAAGGGGGGGGAGGAAGAAAAAACACTCCACCCCCTCCCTAGAATTTCCACTTAAATTTAAAACAGGCAAACAAAGAGGAAAAGTCACAATAAGGCTTTTTTCTTCTCTCTCTTTTTTTTTTTCCAGGATCCCCCGGATTCCAACAGCTCACATACACAATAGCAAAGTCACTTTTTTCCCCCGAGTGTTCAAACGCTGCTTTTTTAAGGAAGGGAGTAGTTTCTAAAAGCTTTTCATAGGGAAGTAAGGAAGGTAACAAGAGGGAAGGAAAGTTCTCACCCGGATCTTCCACGGTGGTTCTTTGTGCTTAGATGTTGCTGTGACTTTCGGCTGGAGCAGCTGAGTGATCGGCCATGTTACTGGCCGATCTTTTCCCCGTCGGCCCAAAGGTGATTTTCTCGGACCTCAGAGGGAGCCGCCGCTCCCTCCGAGATCAACGAGTGCCCTCCTCTACGGTGGTCGCCCCTACAGGGCGACTTTCGACCCTGTCCAGGGTCTACCGGCGGGGGGAAACCGGACGGCCAAGAGAACGAATTCTCTGCACGTCCGCGGGCGCTGCCACCGGATCCGGAAGTCCCCAAAACCCTTCATTAATGGAATGGATACAACAATTGCAAACCACATGGCCAGTAGCCCACAAAGCATTGGAAGAAGCATGGGAAGCTTACCAGTGGCAAGCCGATAAAAAATGCACAAAACCAAAAGAATTTAAAGTGCACCCAGAACATACTGTTATGACCCAGGGCTGGGCATGGAAGTGTGATGACCCAGGGCACAGCATCGAGGCAATGCAGTCACCTGGCAATTCAAACCGCCCTTTAATTGCTCCAAATTTTCCCCAAATACTCCCACGTTTCTGGCAAGCCTCCAAACACAGGAAGACACACACCTTCAGCCACCTCTGGCTGCAAGAAGTTTCACATACAGTGTGATTAGGAGAGGATTTTACTCAAGGCCACAGAGATAACAAGGAAATGACACATACATCATAAATCTAATGAATCTGTGTGGATACATGCTTGCCTGCACAGTTTCAAAAGGGAAGCCAAAAATGCAGTCTGAGATCTTTAATCATCCAAGCAACGTTGTCAGCCAGTCCAATGGTCAGAGTTTCAGGGTTTCCAAGCAGAAGTCACAGAACAAGAGATCAGCAACAACACACACAAAACTCCAAGGAATCAGTGTTTGTTCCCGACAAATGCCTCTCCCCACAGCGTCTTCTTAAATCTCAGTCTTCAGGTGTGCCTTGTGGAGAGGGGCGGGATGCTCTCCTCCTGAGTAGTTGAGCCTGCCTGCATTGTTCCCTCCTTCTCTCCACTCTCCGTGCTCTAGGATCAGGTGGGGGTGGCCCTTGCACATTGCCAGAACTCTGTCTCTCCTGTTCCTCCTGTCCCACTCCTGAAGGGCCCTGGCCTACCTCGGCCTGCTCTTCCCCACATTCCTCTGAAACCACAGACACCTCTCCCTCAACCTCCATAGGGTCCCGTTCCAGCTCATTTTCCTCTGCAGATTTAGGCTCCGATGGAGGCATGACACACAGTCAAAGTGAAGAGTTAACTCCCTTTCATTACTCCAACTTTCCCTAAGTGAACCTTGTGAAGAGGGGCGGGGTGCCCTCCTTCTGAGTAGCTGGGTCACCCTGCGCTACTTTGCCTCATCTCCATTCTCCATGCTCGGGGATCAGATGGGGAAGGCAGTTGCTCATCTCCGGAGCTCCATTGCTCCTCTGCTTTACTGCCTGTCCTTTCCATCTCCTCCCCCCTCACTCAGTCATCCTGCACCCTCTCTTCCTCTCTGGCAACCCTTCTGAGGGCCAAGAGACCTGGAACTGCCTCCTCCTCCTCCGGTCATTCCTCCTGGCCCAGAGAGGCAGCGCCATCTCCCTCTGTCAGCCCCAGTCCATCTCCTCCTCCTCCTCCTCAGACCCGAGCTCTGACGGGGCTATGTAAGTATATCTTCCCACAAAGTACATACAATCCACCCAGCCATCCAAAAAACTGGTCCCCAAATACATACGTCTATTCTCTATTAGCAAAATTATGAACCCGGTCATGGTGCAACTAGAATTGCCAAAAAACCTGAAGAGAATCCACCCTCTCTTTCACTGTAGCCTACTAAAATCAGAATTTACCTCCCCCCTTCATCCACCTCCTCCCACACCACCCATCCCTATCTTTATAGAGGGGGAGCAACACTTTGAAATAAGAGAAATTTTGGACTCTCGAAAACAGAAAGGCAAAGTGCAGTACTTAATTGCATGTAAGCATTTTCCTGCCTCATAGTCTGAATAGGTTGATGGGCACCATGTTCAGGCTGCCAAACTCTGTGGTCTTTTCAGCAGAAATACCCCAATAAACCATGCATGCCCAATCCCACCTAATAATTTTCCTTTCTTTCTTTTCCAGGGTTAATGCCTCTGAAAAGGGGGGGGGCGAATGTCAGATAGGCAAAGAATGTCTATTTTGCTTTCTTTGAAGGTCACTAGCAACTGCCATAACCAGGGGGAGGGGAAGAGTGCTAGATGTGTGAAAGAATGCTGTGAGAATTTGGGGAGTATGCACACTGACAGGAATCAGAGGTGCCAAACTGAGTCATTTGCCTGCCCTCAAGGACGCTGGCCCTGGGAAAGGAATTTATAGCTGCACCTGAGGCACCAGGTTCCCAAACCATCGTACCAGGATTGGATTGAACTGCTCTGGCCAGGGGGAGGGCTTTGGACATCGGGGATTGCTTTCAATATATGATTTTCATGCAGTTTTTCTTCAGAACTTGCCTCACTCACGCTGCATTCAGTATCTCTATTAAAAGTACCTTTTCTCTAACATCCATGGAGTCAAGGGTCATTCTTTCCTAAGGAGTAAACTGTGGCCAGTCTGACAGTTTTAATTAGAGAAAAGAACGTATCTAGCTTTGTTTCTAACTGGAAAGTGCTTCTGGACTTTGTGCTTAAGATATTAAAAAAGGCTTTGGGTTTTTCTATTAAGTTAGTTTACAGTTATAGAAATGGCTAGCATTTGTTAAGTTGGTAAAGTAAAAAGTTGAAGTTGAAATTCTATTTTATATTTTACTGTGCTGACAAAGTTGGAAGTCAATACCTTTTTTTCTTTTCCCCTTTCCCCTACATTTCTCTTTCCTCCTTCTTTCCCTTTCCCATTTTCCTACTATTTTAATTTTAATTTTATATTATAAAATTATATTATAATCCTAATAAAAATTGGGAAAAATTCAGTGAATTAGAATGTTTTATGTTAATGGCATATTCTATATATGTTTTATTGTGAATAATCTGAATCATACTTCATAATAATGAATAACTATATTTTGCCTGTATGCCTCGAAGCTAGAATAATTTTGTATTTGAAAATCCAGTGTAGAATTTAATTCTAATTGAAAACCATTCTTTTCAATTTTACTTTTCAATTTCAAAATTTACTATATTGATTTAAAGTAGCTTTTTTCTATTTATATTCCTTTAAAAAAAATATTAAAAAGATTTGTGCTATTAACCAAGTACTTTTACCTTAAACTTTAATAACACCAGGTGATTTATTAAAAATGAGTATGAGATATTTTATAACATGATAAAATTTTAATGTAATAGAATATATTAGTTTCACAATATCTCAGATTATTTATCTACCATATTTCATTACTTGTATTTGATTCTTTTATTTTTCTCTATTTATTTGAATCTATTACTTATATTCTTCCAACAATATGTAACAATACAGTGTAAAAAGAAATCAGTGCAACTTTGAGCATGATCTACAAAGAATGTTGTAGTAATATTTTAACAGCTAAACAAGAAAACCCCTCCCCACAGTTATATGTATTTTGCTTCATTAAACTTTCCAAAGAACATAGGGAAAAATAATCAAGCTCAGGCTTATGTGGTAACTGCAAGGTTTTGGTACTGTTCTCATCCTTAGTTCAGATATAATTGTGAACCCAACTGAAAATCTGTACTATGACAATCTGACATTCTTGAATGAAAGTGGAATATACACACAACAAGTAGCCAATATTAATGCAAAGCTCTTATCCAAAGAGACTAATATATGAAGGTAATCAAGACTTGGGTTTTTGCAAATTGCTGATTTTTTTTCTTTTTAAATCATCTAGTGTAAGACTGCAAGCTACACAAATTTGAATTTTGCTGAAGAAATGCAATTTGTACATCTCTATTTTCAGTCACTGTATATGACCACTTTTTATGTAGTTCCTGCACTTAATTTGAATCTGTATGGTTGATTAGCAGACACTATTACCTGGAGAAAATGAGGTTTTTTTTTCAATTACCTTACATAAATTAGATAATCTGAATCTAGGTCATTGCACATATTTGAAAGAAACTCCAGTCAAACCTATTAAGCATTTGCCACACTAAGCAGTAAAATACAAAGTTGTTAAATGCTTTCTTCTGAGAAATGTCAGGATTTTCTAAGGCAACATACTAATCCCAAATTTATTAGCAGTTCCATGAGAACTTATATATAGCTACTATCAAACAGTACATGGAATGAACTCCTTAATACTCTTTAGTATTTCTATTAGCAATATAAAACCAAGATGAAAAATTATTTAATGAAGATTAAATCTTTTTCAAATTTACCACCAATATATATTATTTTAAGGCCACGTCTATGGCTAGCTCAGAATTTCCTACCTTATACATTGATAAATATTGTCCACTATCCCTCAATAGTAGGCTTGCTTATTTTAAAATTTTTAACTTGCCATATAAAAAAGTGTGGGCATATTTCTAATCTACTGTAGTTCCTTGGAGTGAGGATTCAAAAGAAACATTTATAAGCCCTCTTATAATCAGGAAAATTTGTAGTTGGCAGTGTTTCTCAATCTTTGCAACTTGAAGAGGTGTAGTATTCAATTCTTCAATTCTCAGCATTCTCCAGCTGGCTGAGAAAACCTGGGTTAAGGTTCTAGTCCCACTTTAGGCGTGAAAAACAGATTGGGTGACTTTTGGCCAGTCACTTTCTCTCAGCCCAATTCATCCCACAGGGTTGTTGTTGTGAGTAAAATAGGAGGAGGAAGAAATATTGGTGTGTTTGGGACAGCTGACAAAATGAAGTTGCGAATGGGTGGGTTTTTATACCATCTTTGGGCTTTGTATTTGAGGTTGTTCCTGTTCCTGTGCAATGTACTTTGACCTGAGCTTGAATGTGCCCTTTTGGTATTTTAATGGCAGTGGGTTAATCCTATTATGTCCTAAAGGTCATTTTTCCTGTCCTTGGAGTCTTTGCTTTTCTAATCCCATCACTCAAATCTTCTCTGGGGCTGTGGCTGAAGGCATTTTGCTTATGAATAGGGGTCCCCAAATCTGCATTTCTAAAAGCTGGCCTCTGCTTGGGGGAAGGAGATTGGGGGCTGGTTTCTGTCTAAGTTTTTTCTCCATTATTCCTTTGGGGAAATATAATATTCTGCCTTTTTTTAATATCCCTCGAAATATTTCCTTCTCTAGGAGGGTGGATGAGTGCTGACTTACAACAAGTTGTATATGAAAAAGAATGGTGGGATAAAAATCTTTTTTTAAAAAAATCTCATCAGGCACCTGAAAATGCTTGGATGCTGATGGTGGGTCTACCAGTGTCTGAGCACCAATATATAAGCATTTGCTCACATATGAAAGCAGATTTTTCAGTCTCATTGGAAAGGTAATGCTGTTTAGAGAAAAGCTCCAGTAAAAAATCAAAATACTTGTATGTTGCTGAGAACCAGATAATTTATTATTGTGCTTCACAGAATTTTGAGGCACAGAAGATATAAAGAATTTTCTTTAAAAAACAATAAGTAATAAAACAGATAGATGGGTAGATCAGTCAAAATCTGAGAGCAACTTTTATAGTATTCTGTTCTGACAATATTTTTCTTTAAAAAACCATAAAAATTGGTAATAGGCATATGTACATTTTCCAAATATATATATTGTTTTGCATGCTTATTTCTCTAATATATATTTTATGTAATATTATTCTGGGACAGCTGTACCAAAATGAACACCTAACTATTCTTTCTTAGGCTACTTTGCTGTAAGTATTGTAATTAGATTTTAAGATACATTTTTTAAAGATTGCTTGTGATGATCTTCTTCCTATATTCTTAGGAAAATTGTAACAAGAAAGAAATACATTTAAATATGAGTTTTTAAATTTATATTTTCCAGATAATTTGATCAATCCAAGAAGAATATGTCCTATGTAACCCAACCTAATCAAGTGAGAATTACAAAAGAAGATGATAGTTAAAGTACATTGCATAGTTCCAGTTCAACTGAGCTTCAGAATAGAACTTACTTCGAAGGCTTGTAATTCAAGATACCTTCATGTTGAAAAAAAGAAAGAAAGAAAGAAAGAAAGGAAGGAAGGAAGGAAGGAAGGAAGGAAGGAAGGAAGGAAGGAAGGAAGGAAGGAAGGAAGGAAGGAAGGAAGGAAGGAAGGAAGGAAGGAAGAAGCCATATCTTATCCTTCAGGTATGTACCGTAAATGTCATGTATCCTAAATTAAATTAATGTTTCATCCACCAACTAAATTCACAAGGTAAAGTTCATGACATGAGTGTCAGCAAAGCAAAGCAATTGTTGCTGTGCTGAGTGAGTGGATGTTAAAACTAATTTACTTGGCTCCAGCACTTCTGGCAGAGCAATGTTTCTGCTGATTGCATGATGCCATTGGCACTAAGGTCAGAGTAGATAATCTGATAGATAATCAGCAGATCTGTAAACTGTGCATCTAAAGTAGATGATGTTTCATGTGTTTGTATATAAGAGCAAAATCTATTAACTTTTCCATTTCAAATTAGCACATGTTATTTTCAGATTTGAAGGACTATGACAATAGAACTTATTTCAAGGAATAGGTTTTGGTTTGCAAAACACAATAAATACGCTTAATTTTATTAGTATTGTCACAAGGCTTCTTTGAGGCTTTAAATACTGTACTCTATTAAAACTCAACTTTTTAAGTTGAGCCAGAAGACTTAACTATTTTGTACCAATGTTTATTTTCAAAAACTGAATATGGGCCCAAAGTTGCCCAATAAGTAGCTTTCTGTTTGTTTAGAGATTATTTCAATCTCAACACTAATATACTAGACACATGGAAATAAAATTTTCCCAAAATTATTATTGCTTTTCAGAATATGAGTCAAACTGCTTTGGGCCTTAGTTCCAATATTTATCATTAAGAAGAGATGGAGGCTTTTATCATCCTGCCTTTCTCTGTACCAGATATTTCATTAAACTGTTGATGAAAACAATCAAAGAACTGACATGGAAGGGTGCCATTTTTTTCTAAAAAGCACAAAGACAAAATGCATGCTCACTGTATGATATACTGAGACTGGAAGCCTTGCTCCCATGCTCTGGCATGTGTACATATTACAGACTGAATGTCATGATTCCGATAGATAGAGCTAAATAAATCAGAACTCCAAGGCTAGAGGCTTCCTCAAAGAACATGTTTATTGGATACAAAATATCAGCACAGTCAAAAGTGAAACCAAGTCTAAAATTCCCTCCAAAGAGTTACACTATTACAAAGTCAAACTTCCCAACCCAGTACTATGCAATCAGTTACGTTCCCCAATAGAATAGTTTGGCGGGCTTCCTAATATCCTGCCCAACCCCCTAGCATAATCAATAGAATTGTTTAGATTAGCAAAAATCCTCCCCACACCCTCCCATTCATGTGGCAACTTAGAACGAGCATGATGGCTGCAGCCAGGTTTGTTTTAGAGTTGACAGTCAGATCCTCTAAAGAGAAAGCAATTCCTACAGAGGAAACAAAAATGCAAGTTAGGAACCCCCCCTGGGGTTCTGAGGATGTTTGTCATAAAACCTTCTTATTAGCCTTTCTACCTTCACATCAGTACTTTTCACCCAGGTAACTTCTAACAAGGGGTAACCCTTCCATTGCACTAAATATTGTAATTTTCCTTTATATAATCTAGAATCAAGAATGTGCTTTATCTCATAGTAGATTTCTCCTTCTACAACAGACATGTCAAACACAAGGCCCATGGGCTGAATCTGGCCCACAATTGGCCAATACTGGGCCTGCGGAGATGCCCCAGAGATGGCGAGGGACTGGCCCCCACCATCCTGGCCCTGGCCCCATGCAGCCCAGCAGCCCCCAAAGTGTGCACACAGTAAGTGGTGAGCACATGGGGGCCGACAGAATCCGGCAGCAGGGGCTGCATAGCCCATTGTGAATACTGGGCCGGCCCTCCAGCAGTAGTGCTGCGGCAGCACCAGCAGCATGCAGAGTCGGGGGCACACATGATGCAGACTTCTGGACACGCCTACTCCATCCCATCTCTTTTTGGTTGGAGAGCAGGTTGCCACTGGTCATCTCCTCAGCCCCCTCATGGGTCTTGCCTTTGGCCCATGGGTGGAGCACATTCCCCTCGTGCACCTCACTACCCACTGCAGCGGTGGCTGCCAGCCGCTCACGCAGGTTTATTAGGCCACTGCCCAGAGCTGCAGGCCTGCCCAGCATGAAGGAGGCAAAGTGGTCAACTAGGAAACCCCGAGTAGAGGTGGTAGAGCATGCCCAGGGCCAGCAGGCAAAAGGCCACCCCGAGCAAGGAAAGCCAGATCCCCATCGGGGTCATGGCCGCCAGGCCCAGCAGAAATGGGGGGGAGGCATGCAATCCTGGCTGGGACTGGGTGGCCATGGCGCTGATGGGGATCTGGCTTTCCCCGCTCGTGGTGACTTTTGCTTGCTGGGCGTGGGCGTGCTCTACCACCTCTACTCGAGCTTTCTAGCTGGCCGCTTTGTCTCCTTTGTGATGGGTGGGCCTGCCGCTCCAGGCGGCGGTGGCAGCCTAATGGACCTGCACAAACTGCTGGCAGCGGTGGCCCGAGGCAGGGCCAAGGTGTGTCAGATGCGCGAGGGGAACAGGCTTCACATGCGGGCCAAGGGCAAGATCTGTGAGGGGGCTGAGGATATGACCAGCAGCAACCTACCCTCCAACCGTAAGAAAAAAGAGATGGGACAGAGTAGGCGCGTCCAGCGGTCTGCATCACATGCCTCCCCCTTCCCCTCCCCTACTCCGCTTGCTGCTGGAGGATTGGCCCAGTATTCGCAGTGGGCTGTGGAGCCCCAGAGTGCACCAGTCGAGGGGCTGGCAGGCTGAGGCTGCTGATGAACACCATCGGCCCCTATGCACTCACTGGCCTCTGTGTGCAGGGGCTGATGGTGTCAGGCAGCAGCCACCCTAGCCCCTGTCTCACCTTGCCTTGCCCTGTGGCAACGGCACCCCCATCTTGTGCCCTGCCTCGCCTTGCATCACCCTGTAGGATGAGCCTCCTGCCCACTGCCACAGACCCTCCTGGATCTCCCCCAACCCAGCCTGGCCCCACAGGCATTCCCTCCCACGAGCAATGTCGAGGTGGCCATGCCCCCCCTGGCCACGCCCACCCAGTCAGCTGTGACCACTGCAGCAATGCCCACCCGGTGGGCCACACCCATCCACCCCCCCTGAGGGCACCACAATGCTGATGCGGCCCTCAATGAAATTGAGTTTGATACCCCTGTTCTACAAGAATGGGACCAGGTGCCTCCTTGGGAATGGGTCACAAGGATGGCTGTGACTGACTTTAACAAAGTACAATGAAAATGTGGTGAACTTTCCCTAAAAGTTGTGGGAGCTTTAATTCAACCATGACAGGATATATGATTCTGACTATAGGGAAAAGACTGAGAAACTTAGTTCCCAATTTTTTGCTGGGCAATTTTAGTTTTAGGTATTTTGTAGAGAGATAAACTTTCTCCCCCACATGAAATGGCCTCTGGGGCGATCACTTCTTATCAGCTTGCTCTTTATAAGTCTTAGCAGCTTGGGCTAAAGCTTTTTTTACATTTACCCAAACATTCTGCAAAGAGGTCACCAGTGGTCAAGGGTCTGCGAAGTGGGTGGCTCCTGGGGATATTTGGGCATTGGAACAAAGTCTCAACCAGTAGCTATTTTAAAGGGAGTATTGTTGTATGCCACTTTGGCGAAAGGTAGGAGGTCCACCCAGTTAGTCTGTTGGTAATTAACATAGCATCTGAAGTATTGTTCTACCATTGTGTTTGGACATTCTGCCAATCCATTCATATTCAGATAAAAAGCAGATGAAAGCCCCTGGATGGACCCAATCAGTTCTACAAACTCCCTCCAAAATTTTGCTATAAATTGAATCCCCCTGTCCAATATATTTTTTTTTAGGGGCTCCATGGAGTCGATAGATGTGCTTCAAAAATAGCTTGGCTAGTTTTTGGGCAGACAGAAGCTCTGAACAAATGATGAAATGAGCTTGCTTTGAAAAAAGGTCAATGACAGTCCAGATTACTGTGTTTCCCCCACTCTCGGATAATTCCACAATAAAATCCATGGTTATCTCCTCCCAGGGTTGGCAAGGATCTGCTACCTGCTGCAACAGACCAGGAGGTTTACCAGGGCATTTTTTCATAGCTGCACAGGTAGTACAGGTTTTTTTTACATAACTTTCAAAGCCTTTTTTCATTCCTGGCCACCAAAACTGCCGGCACATCAAATACAACGTTTTTAGAAAACCAAAATGACCAGTTTGCTTGGCATTATGACTATGATGAAGGGCTTGAATTCTGAGGGAAATTGGAAGGTACAGCTTAGCTCCCTTCCAGGCTAGCCCATCTCGATAGATTAATAGTGTTCTATTGTCCCTGAACCAGGGGTCTGTTTTTAGTTCCTCCTTGAGCTTCTGCATTAAATGACTATCAGGCTCGTCAGATTGCCTCTGTGTTTGATCTCTTGTGGTTACCTGAGAAGCTGACTGTGGTAGAGGAATGATGGAATTAATAACTTCCCGGTGACTTTTACATTGGGGCATTCTAGATAAAGCATCCGCCAGAATTCTTTTTCCCCCAGGGAGGTACTTTAGAGTAAAATTTAAATGATTGAAATACTGTGACCACTGAACTTGCTTGGGAATATATTTCGAGGGGTTTTTAGTACCTCTAAGTTCTCATACTTCAAAAGGCACCTTGCTCCTCTCCAGGAAATGGTGCCAAGTTAGTAATGCCCATCTCACCCCAAAAGCCTCCTTCTCCCAAACAGCCCAACTCCTCTCTGTATCTGTGAGTTTTCATGATGTATAGGTGCAAGGTTGTATGTCCCCCCCCTATGGTTTCTTTGTAGGAGGACAGCGCCATTGTGACATCACTTGCATCAGCTTGGATGATGAATTGTTCCTCAGGATCAGGATGTTTAAGGATTGGTTCTGCAGTGAACAATCTTTTTAATTGCTCAAATGCTGCCTGGCATTCCATGGTCCATTGCAAAGGTTGACAAGGTCAGGGCTTCCCTCCCCTTTTCCAGTTTTCAATAGCTTAGCAATTGGCATAGCTGTTTTTGTGAAGGAGGGGATGAACTGCCAGTAAAAGTTTGTGAACCCTAAAAATCTTTGAAGCTGGTTACGGGTCTGTGGAGGCTGCCATTCTAGCATTGCCTTGACCTTGGAAGGGTCCATTTCTACTCCCTCACTAGAGATTCGGTATCCCAGGTAGTCAAAGCGCATCTGATGGAATTCGCATTTGGAAAGCTTAGCATAAAGTTTAGCATGTAGTGGCTTCTTGAGCACTTCACAAACTAACTTAATGTGCTCCTCCATAGTCTCAGTATAGATGAGGATATCGTCAAGGTAAACCAAAACTCCCTTATACAGGTGGTCATGTAGCACTTGGTTAATCAACTGCATGAACACTGCAGGAGCCCCTTGGGCATCACCTTGAACTGGAAACTTCCCAAGGGGCAATTGAAGGCTGACTTTTCCATTCATCTCCCTCCTTAATTTGCACCCAGTAATAAGCCTCCCTAGCTTCATGAAGATCTTCCTTTTAGCTAGGTGGGCTAGCATGTCTTTCATCAGAGGAAGGGGGTACATGTTTTCTACGCTGACAGCATTTAACCCTTTAAAGTCCAGACACAATCTCAAAGACCCATCTTTCTTTCTTTTTAATAACACCGGGGCAGCCACGTGTAACTTAGCGGGCTGGATAAACCCTCTGGCCAGGTTCTTGTTGATGTATTCTCTCAGTTTATTCATCTCCCTGGGTGTTATAGAGTACATCTTGGGCTTTGGAAGTTTGGCACCTGGTAGGATCTCAATTGCGCAGTCGGTGGCTCAGTGAGGTGTAAGCGTGTCACATTTCTTTTCACTAAAGGCTCCTGCCAAATCATGATATTCACTGGGAATAAGTTGGATCCCTGGCACTCACTCTACAGCAGCTTTTAACATCTTGAGAAGTTCCCCCAGGGTTCCAACTCTAGCAGCTCCCTTTATCTCACTGATGTAAGTAGGTGGAAGGGGTTCTGTCACTAATCTCAAAGTTCTCACACCTCCCACGAAATGGTGGGATGCCACTTATCGAGCCAAGCCAAGCCTAGAATCACAGTCTCTGTCATTTTTGGGATCACCACAAAATGGATGATTTCCCAATGCTGTCCCATTTCTAAGCACCCTGGCTCTGTCAAGTGCATCGCAGTGGACCGTCCAATAAGAGTCCCATCCATCTGTTCAAATTTCATGGCTAGGGGCAACAGCTTGGCATGAATCCCCAGCTTAAGTACTGTGGAGAGGTTGATTAGGCACCTGGTGCAACCTGAATCTATTAGTCTGTTTGGGCCCCTATTTTTGGCACTATAATCTTGGCGGGAATAGTGAAGGGTGGGATGACTTAATTTACCATTCATTTTTGCCTTCCTCATCGCTGTCGTACACAGCCGGCATCGGCAGGCGTTCAGGCAGAGCTGCTGTTTCTGCCTGGGAAGGAGAGGAGATCTGGACAGTCTGCTCCTGACCAGCCCAATTCAATTTCTCTTGTCCTGCCCATGGGGCTTTCCTGGGCTTAGCAAAGTAGGTGCGCTCTTGACTTGGGGAGCAGGAAACAGACACTCGGGCAGCGCAGTGACCTTGCTGTCCACATCTGAAACACTTGATGGGAACCCCAGCAGATGCTGGCTGCCAAGGTAGCCTGCGGGTGCTTTTCCAGACCTCAGTTTGGCTTCAGTTTGACAGTAGCTGGCTTCTTTGCTCGATCTAACTTGATGTCCAGGGTCACTGCCACACTGTACCAATCTCATAGTTGATTTGGAACCCCTCAGTAGATGCATGCTTGGAGTAGGTCTTGGTCCAACCCTTCCTTGAAATAGTGGATCAACAACAACTCTGGCCACTGTCCTAACCGACCAGTGACCCTCCAGAACTCCCAAACATATGCTTTTGCCGGACAGCCTTTCTGCTTCAAATAGTGGATCTCTTTTTCCACCTGCAGGGCTTGGGATTCATCTTCAAATCATGCTCTCAACTGCTCCATAAATAAGTTCGCATCCAGCAACTCAGGGGCCCCCTCGTCATGAAGGTTGGTCACCGACTCAGCTGCTTCTCCTTCTAAGTTGGCTGCCACTGCATTCACCATTGTGGCATCATTGAGATACACATTAGCATATCGAAGTGGGCCCACACTTTATTTAAGAAGAAAGGTACTTTCTCAGGATCCCCATCGAATGTGGGCTTGATAGGAGGTGGCTCTATAGGCTGTGGGGCCAAGTACACTGGTTATTGGGCTGCTTGTTGATCCTGAAGCTGTGGCTGCACCACGCTCCAGAATCCTCTCTGCTGGACCCCTGGGCTTGTGGCCCGAGGGTACTGCTGAGGGCTTGGTTGGGACCCGGGGCTTGACATCACTGTCAACTGGGGAGTGGGAGATACAGTGCAGGATTCTGCAATGGGACTGGGGCTCCAGCAAGGTGGTGGCAGTGACTGGTAGGGTTTTGCCTCCCCCCCATTGAGCACATGCACTGTGCGGTAGGGGCCACCTTCTTGATGTCCAGTCGGTCAAATTACTCCTTCAGCTGTTTGACAGAAGGGCTGTGGACTGCCATCTGGTACTTCCACTCTGCGGAGTCATTCCACCCAGTCAACCCCTTCCCCTTCTTAGGCAATGCAGATGAAGGACCGTGGGATGTAATCAGTAAGAGCTCCTCTTCAGCAGGCTTTGGGGTGCTTCTGCGCTGAGGAGCCGCCTCTGCCTGAGAAAGTCTGTCAGGAGTGTAGTTCCCTCATGTGGTACCAACTTTGCAAACTGAATTATCTGGGTCTTCAGCTGAACCCCCACGAACAATACCTCTTCGGTAGCCGGCATAGCCGCCTGCACCCCAACCGCCGAAACCCCCCTGTGACCAGCACAGATTCCTCTTTCTTCTCCATTTCAAAATCTTCACTGAGTCTTTGCCATCCTCCCAAAGAAGATGGGTAGGTGGCTGGGGCTCAGCACCCCAGGAAAATGAAGGTTTATATATATATATATATAACAAGTTTTATTGAATTTTTTTGTTTTACAACCAAGTGCTTAGGACTCATTGTGGAGATAGGGCACTCCATAGAACAAAGTAGAAAATATAATCATACATGAACAATTTAAGTTACTTCTTTAAAATTTCCCTCTCTATTTTATCAATCAAGAAAAAAAAACTATCAATAATATTTCCACCCGTTCTTGAGCTTAATTAACTTCCATTAACATATTCCAATTTGGCATTACATAAACATATAGTATACAATTCGGATATCCATATAATATAGATTATTTCTAACCTATACATATTACTCCAATTATTCACTTTATACTTCTCAATTAAATTCTATCTCTTATTCTATTCTATTTCCCATACATATTTTATAAATGAACATGACTTTAAGGTTTTTTTTAAAACCATTTTACTAAAATAAACATATAATGTAACTATTATATATATATATATATATATATATATATATATATATATATATATATATATATATATATATATATATATATATATATATATATATATTTCTCCACTATATTCTATTTCCTATACTCTATCAAACATTTTTATACATCAATCCAACCTTCAATCATTGCAAGTAAAAATATCAGTAATATTTCACCAATCTCAATACAACTCCTTTAGTTTTAAATTTTCCAATTTTCCATAATTGCCATTCCAGACCATAATCAAATACATAATTTACATCAATATTAACTCAGACTAAAATCTTAGACCTTAGAAATCTCAAAAATATTAGCTCACTTGAAGTCTCTAAAAACCATTTTACCCATCAAATAAAGTTTTAACACTCATTTTTAAACCTAATTCTAGCTTTCTTTTTATGCCAAGCAGGTTTCCACAATAGGGCCTTTAGCTCCTCCCATCTTAATATTTGACTATACACATTTTCCCACAGTTGCATCTGATCATAGTCTTCTTCTCTTTTTCCCAGTATTGTCTGCACTATGTAATCAGTCTTAGTCAGTATGGTGATTATTCGTTGTTTGTATATATTGTCAGCATTTTTAATGTCTCGTGTTTGAAAGTCCATTTCTGTTGTTTTAAAGATTATAGATGTTTTAGTTGAATTCTGCCTTTGGTCCTCAGAAATCTCCATCATTTGTATATAAGGTGTAGCATCTTCCTCTTCAGTAGGTTGTAGATATAAATCCTCCATCTCATTAAGTTGTAAATCTAGTTGTGTGTCATAATCAGTTAAAGTTTGAGATTCAATTTTTAACTCTGGAACATCCTCTTTCCTGAGCGTCCAAAAATGCTCTCTTAATTCCTCTTTCATTTCCAATTTTTTTTCTAGTATGAGTCCATAGTTAAGCTGTGAATGAGATTCCATTCTTCTTTTTTTTTATAGTGAAAGTTCAGCTTAAAAAATAGATTACAATATTATAAAATATAAAATCCAAATAGGAATAGAAAAAGAAAAGAGGAAAACAAACAATCAAACCCAGCAGAAAGATAACGACAGCAATAGTCCCAGTCAGTGTTGTGAGTATCTAGTTCAGGGCTTTTCAACCAGTGGTACGAGTACCACCTGTGGTACATTGGCACCTGGCAGGTGGTACGCGACCATCCTAGAAAAGTGGTAGTGGGGGAGGGGAATGAGCTGAACCGGTGGCAGCACCGCACAAGCCTGAGCGAGAGATGGCTGGAGCTGCAGGGCTGTCAGGGCTCAGTGGAAGCACCAGGATCAGCGCCAGGCTCCAGCTGGAGCTCGCGCTGATCCTGGCGCTTCTGCTGAGCCCAGAAGAAGTGCCGATCAGCTGGAATGTTGCAGCATCTCCAGGGTCTTGTGATTTACATTCAGATGCTTGGCAACTGATTCATATTTATGATGGTCACAGTGTCCCAGGGTCATGTGAAGTGACCAAAACCTGCTGCAATCACCCAGCAGACGGGGGGGAATAAAAACCAAACACTCCCCCACTCCACCCCCACTGCCAATCCTCAACAGAAATGCTCACAACAATGAAAACCTCGGACAGGAGGAAGAGTGCCGCCAGGTGGGCAGACGTCTTGCTCAGCTGTGGCTTGGGGGGCACTTTTTCAGTGCCATTGTAACTTCAAAAAGTCACTAAGCGAACTGTTGTAAGTCGAGGATTACCTGTACTTTATCACTTTTTTCCTTTTTTTTTTTTTGACACCTTGCTAGGCGACTGGTGGTACTCGGATGTTGCCATACCCTAAAAGTGGTACAATGGGTGAAAAGGTTGAAAAGCCCTGATCTAGTTTATAATCCAAAGTGATAATAGAAAAGGATGTCTTAAAAGTCAATTATTATAATGTAATCCTCAAACGAGAGTAAATCCATTTTTCTAGTAGGTATATTTTATATTATAAAGTCAAACAAACTAGAAGTAGAAGATTAAGTAAGTTCCAAAAGATATACCAGTGACTGGGCGTGATGCCGAGTTCAACAGTTCAGCTGCAACTGGTTACATTGTTATGATAAGGCTTTCTGGGCTTCACGCCAAGTTCAGAGATACATTGTAAGCATACAATCCACATAAATCCACCCAGACAGCCAAAGAGGTTTTTTTTTCTTTTTAAAGTAGATAACAATGTCCCTAAAAATTTCCACTTAAGCTGAAAACAAGCAGGCAGAGAGAGAGAGTCACAGTAAGGCTTTCTTCTTCTTCTTTTTTTTCAGGATCCCCCGAATTCCAACAGTTCAAATAAACAATAAAAATTAGTTATTTTTTTTCCAAAAGTTCGTTTCCCCAAGTATTCGAACGCTGCTTTTTCAAGGGAGGGAATAGTTTCTAGAAGCTTTTCACAGGGAAGTAAATAAGATAACAAGAGGGAAGGAAAGGTCTCACCCGGATCTTCCACGGTGGTTCTTTATGCTTAGATGTTGCTGTGACTTTCGGCTGGAGCAGCTAAGTGATCGGCCATGTTACTGGCCGATCTTTTCCCCGTCAGCCCAAAGGTGATTTCTCGGATCGCAGAGGGAGCTGCCACTCCCTCCGCGATCAGACGAGTGTCCTCCTCCACAGTGGTCGCCTCTCCAGGGCGACTTTCGACCCTGTCCAGGGTCTACCGGCGGGGGGAAACCGGTCGGCAAAGAGAACATACTCTTTGCACGACCGCAGGCGCTGCGACCGGAACTGGAAGTCGAAAATGAAGGTTTTTAAGAGACTTGGTTTAATGTCGTGGTTCCAATAGATAGAGCCAAATAAATCAGAACTCTGAGGCTAGAGCTTCCTCAAAGAACATGTTTATTGGATGCAAAATATTGCCATGGTCAAAAATGAAACCGAGTCTAAAATTCCCTCCAAAGAATTACACTATTACAAATTCAAACTTCCCATTCCAGTGCTATGCAATCAGTTACATTCCCTTTCTAATATCCCACCCAATCTCCTAGCATAACCGATAGAATGACCTTAGTTCCCACGGGATAGAGAATTGTTTAGACTAGCAAAAATCCTCCGCACCCCCTCCCATTCATGTGGCAACCTGGAACAAGCAAGATGGCTGCAGCCAGGTTTGTTATAGAGTTGACATTGATATATTGCAAATCATTCCCAGCATTAGCAATATCAAATGTGCATAGGTGTCAGGAATTAAACGATGTTTTTATATAAATTGTACAGATTGAGCTATGCTGTGTCCAGTTTTATGAAAGAGGAACTGAACAATAGAGCAGGTGAATCAACTCTGATCAGATTCAAATTAGAGATCTGTGGTTTAATGAAGGTATGATTCAATAGTACTTTCTGGTTTAAGTTATAAAAATAATTTTAGTTGACTTCAAGATACAAACTACCTCTTTCCAAAGGAAGCTTCCAACATTGTTATAGAAGGGAACTAAAATGCATTTTTGGCAGGAATTGTTTTTCCTCATAAGAATCAATGTCTAAGGAATGCAAGCCAACTCATAATCTAACAAAAAGAATAGATTTCCAAGCATTCTCTGAGAAACTGAGAGCTTATGCAGCGATGCAATATTCCATTTGCATACATCCATTGTAAAATTTGCATGAAATCCAGAAATGGGCCTTTTGTCCTATGTGGAAACATAGAAAAAGAGTTTTTAATTTTATCAGAGAAGTCAGTCTTGGAAAAGAAAGGGTGTGTGGAGACTATAATGATGCTACAGCAGATATCCAAAATCTTATCATATGCTTTAGAACTTTCTAAGCTAAGTGCATCCAGTTTTGAATCTTTGTGCCCCTGAAAGTTACACTTCATTGATACTTTAATTCCAGGACTGTGATTGCTGTGCCATTCTTTGATGATGTCCTGATTATGGGATCATAGTGAAAAAACAACTTGCTACTGGACTTCAGGATATCTGCACTGGTTGAATAAATTTGGTACTACAGTTCTTGCACAACAGGTAATTTTTTTTTTTGATAAATCCAATGATTTCAAAAACAAATGACAAATGAACATAACCCAGCCCTCTTAAAAACAGAGAACAAGTATTCCATTACATAAAATGAGAAGAATAAAGATATAGAGAAAGTATTTTTAAAATATTGTTGCTATATAGAATTCATTGTGGAGTAAATCCTTATAATCATTGAGAAAGAGAGAAAGTGGGGGAGGCAGGGAAGGAGGGACAGAGAGAGAGAGAGAAAGAAAGAGAGAAAGAGAGAGAGGGGGGGGAATTATTAGGAATTATAAGGAATTATTGACTTTTGATGATGTATTTCAATCAGAATAGAGTTGGAAGGGACCTAGGAGGTCTTCTAATCCAATGCCCTGCTCAATCAAGGAGACCCGGCCTATACTATTTCAGATAGGTGGCTGTCCAGTCTTTTCTTAAAAACCTCCAGTGATGAAGCACCTACTATTTCTGAAGGCAAGCTGTTGCACTGGTTAATTGTCCTCACTGTTAGGAAATTTCTCCTTAATTCCAGGTTGCTTCTCTTCTTGATTAGTTTCCATCCATTGTTTCTTGTCTTGCCTTCTGGTGCTTTGGAAAATAAGTTAAGCCCCCTTTCTTTGTGGCAGCCCTTCAAATACTGGAATCCTGCTATTATGTTTTTGTCTCCAGGCCCTTAATCATCTTAGTTGCTCTTCTTTGCACTTTTTCCAAAGCCTCAGCATCTTTTTTGTAATGTGGTGACCAAAACTGGATGCAGTATTCCAGGTGTGGTCTTACTAAGGCTTTATAAAGCGGTACTAATACTTTGTGTGATTTTGATTCTATGCCTCTGTTTATCTAACTAAGGATTGTATTAGCTTTTTTGGCTGCTACCACACACTGCTGACTCATGTTTAAGTGATTGTCTACTAGGACTCCAAGGTCCCTCTCATAGTTACTGTTTTTGAGCCATGTTTCACCTAATGTGTACTTGTACCTTTGGTTTTTCCTGCTAGTGTAAAACCTTGCTTTTCTCCTCATTAAATTTCATGTTGTATAGGGCCCATTATTCAAGCCTGTTAAGAACTTTTTGGATCCTGAACTTGTCTTATGGGGTGTTGGCTATTCCTGCCAGTTTAGTGTCATCTGCAAATTTGATGAGATCCCCTTCTATTCCTTCATCTAAGTCATTTATGAAGATATTGAAAAGTACTGGGCCTAAGACCAAATCTTGTGGTACCCACTGCTTCCTTCCTTCCATGTAGATGCAGTACCATTAAGGATTACTCGTTGAGTATGGTTTGTTAGGCCAGTTACAAATCCATATGGTGGTGGTGATGCTGTCTATTCCACATTTTTCTAGCTTACCAGGAAGCAGATTGTGGTCTACTTCGTTGAATGCCTTGCTGAAGTCTATTTTTAACAAATCCATGCAGGATACTAGTTATAACTGTATTTGTTTTTAGATGTTTACAGATCTATTTTTTTATTATTTCTTCTAGTATCTTCCCATGTATTGAGGTTAGGCTGATTGGTCTGTAGTTTCCTGGGTCTGTTCCCCCCACCTTTTTTTTTTTGAAGATGGGAACCATATCAGCTCTTTTCCAATCCTCTGGTAGTTACCCAGTGCTCCAGGATTTTTGAAAGATATGGTACAATAGTTCTGAGATAATATCTGACAGATCATTCAGAACTCTGAGATGTAATCTATCAGGTCTTGGTGATATATGTTCATTAAGGTTAGACAGATATTCTCTTACCATTTTCTTGCTTATTTTAACTTTTTTTCTAGTTTGTCTTTTATAGTTATGCATTTGGTAGGTTGGGCTGTACTGTCAGAACCCATATTCTAAAGGGGCCTTTTCCTTTTCTCTCTAAACCCAAATTGCATTCCTTTCTCTCCCTGGGTTCTGCCATACTCCTGGAGGGAGGGGGGAAGAGCTTGAGGGTTATTGCCTTGTTTCCTCTATCGTACAATGTAACACTTTGCTGTTCCTGCATTTCTTCCTCTGTGAACTTTCTCTCCCCTGTTGTCAGCTAGAAAGGGGGGAGGAGAATGGAATGTACCTCCGGCAACTGTGTTATCTCCGCGCTCCCAAGAGACGGTGCGAAGAGCCACCTAAACATCACTGCAGCCCGGAGACGGCCTGATGTTATTTCTTTTTTCCCACAACGAACTTAACACCTTGGGATTGGCCTGTTTGAACTGACCATATGAACTATGGGATGGGACTATGCTTGGGGATACTTTTTACCTATTGATCTGGCGGGAAACCCTCAGATCCTGTCTATTATGCCTACTATCAGCTTCTCCTAATAAAAGCTCCTTTTGGAAGAAACTGCTTCCACGAGTTCTACTTTCTTGGGATGAGGTATTGAAGTGGGCCCTGACATTAGACAGGATCTGCAGTAATAGTCAGCCCAGAAGGAAAGCCCTTACCGGGGGACTTCGCAAGACCATGTCAGACAAGGGAGCAGGGAAGGAGGAATCCACTGCAAAGGGGGAGCCCCACTGCCAGCCAGAACCCTGCAAGCTGTCCGGCTCTGAGTCTTCTTACTCATTGGAAGAAGAGGTAGTGGAGATGCACAGCCACAAATCTCGGTGGTCGATGGGTGTTGGGAAGAAAGACGACTGGGGAAAAAAAAGCGAGGAAGGTGACACTCCGACGAGGCAGCCACCAACCAGGTTGGAATGAGGAGATGGAGAGGTCTCTCCATCTCAGTGAGGATGAGGAAGATCGCCTGGGGCACTTGAGCCGATTGCTGGAGCAGGCGATCGGCATGATGAAGATAGCCTTAGACTCCCTGAAGGAGGAGAAACACGAACCCTACACCAGAACCATCCATTTGGGTTGCGGAAAGAAGGACACCAAGGGTGAGTCTGAGGCTGAAGTCCTAGGGCTATCCAGCGAGGCAACTGAACCAGCTGCAGTCACTGCTGCTGCCCCTACCCCCCGATGGGCAGATGCTGCACACCAAGAGGGGAGATGCCACAAATGAAAGAAGAGGCAGCACTCCATTCAAAAGTTCCCGCCACTCAATGTGAAGTTCCAGGATGAGCCACGATGCCTGGGGTTCTTCCTAACCCAGGTTTTAAACTACATCGAGACATCCCCACCGATCATGCCAGAATCCGAATCATGCAAGCAGCTCTAGATGGCATCGCAGCAGATTGGGTCGTGGACCTCTACGACGCTGACACACCTGAACTATTGAACTTCAATCAGTTCATGTTCTCCCTCAGGCGCAGGTTCGAGGACCCATTGGCAGATCGAAAAGCCCACGAAAGAATAAAAACGGTGAAGCAGGGCAGATGACCGGTGGCCGAGTATATCCAGGAGTTTCGAACCCTGGCTAGCAAGCTGAATTGGCCCGAAGACATCCTGCTCAGCCATTTCAAAGACAGCCTGAACTACGATCTCTACGATGCCTGCCTGCCCAGAGGAGATCCCCACTGGCTACAAGATTGGTACATCCTAGATGAGGAAGCCAAGATTGACCTGGCCAAGAGACAGCGCAGAGGGAGGCCATGGGGAAAATCGCCATCGGAGCCATCCCACGAAACCAAAAAAGCAGCAGCCAACCACCAAAAGAACCACCGGCTGTTTCAAGTGTGGCAAAGAGGGGCATTGCACAGTGGAATGCTGCTCATGCACCCCCGCCGAGAAGACTTACTGGACCCCGGCCGGGAAGTCCGGAAAGTCACCTGCCAAGCCAAAGGAGCCAGCCATGAAGGGCATGGACACCGTTGAGTTCCCTGCAACCACCCAGCGAGGAAAGAGAACTCCGGCCTACACTGCAGGAGCATCCAATTCATCAGATGACAACTCTGAAGATGAACCCCTGGTAAGTGGACCCATCGTGCCCCTCACCAGGACAGTAACCATATTAGCCCCCACCATGCCCGAAGCTATAGAAGTCAGGGCATTAATTGACTCTGGGTGTACCTGATGCCTTATCAGCCCGACACTAGTGGGGAATTTAGGCATACCCATGAGGGGGCTGAAGAAACTGATTTCTTTCAGTCAATTAGATGGGTCCATAGCAGGGGGATGCCAGCCACCTTAGCAATGCTGCCACTCCAGCTCACTCTGGGGGAATCACATAGAGACTATAACATTCGTAGTGACCCCGGGAATGGAGTGCTCCATAATCCTAGGCATGGCATGGCTAGCCAAATGGAATCCATGGGTGGATTGGAGAACAGCAGAGCTTAGGTTCCCAAAAGGAGAATCAACCAGAACACCAACACGAAACCCCGCCAGGAAAGCCCTGGCAGAGAAAGCAGAGGTTGAGGATGAAAAGGAACTTCCTGAAATACCTGAGGAATACCGGGATCTAGCTGAAGTGTTTAGGGAGGAGAGGTCAGACGATTGCCACTGCATCGACCTACGGACTATGCCATAGAGATCTGACCAGGGGCAAAACTCCCAAAACCCAGATTATATTCTGAGTCCCCAAGAATTAGGGGAATTGCAGAAGTTCATAGATAAAAACCTAGAGCGGGGGTTCATCCAACCAACTAAACCAAAAATGGCTGCTCCTGTACTGTTCAGAGAAAAAAAAGATGGGTCGCTTTGTCTATGTGTGGACTATAGGGCTCTGAACACCATAAGCGAAAGCAACCTATACCCATTACCCCTTATGAAGGATATGCTATCCCATCTGTCTAAAGGGAAGATCTTTACTAAATTAGACCTCAGGGAGGCGTATTACCGAATCAGAATCAAGGAAGGAGACGAATGGAAAACTGCATTTAATTGCCCACTGGGGTGCTACCAATTCCGGGTTTTACCATTCGGACTGCAAGGGGCTCCAGCTGTCTTTATGCAGCTGATAAATGACGTACTAAGGGACCACCTATATAAGGGAGCTCGTTTACCTGGACGATATCCTTATATTCACAGAGACCATGGAAGAGCATGTAAAATTGGTTAGGGCAGTCCTGAACAAACTGCGGGCAGCCCACCTCTATGCTAAGCTGTCTAAATGTGAATTTCACAAAGAGAAAATAGACTACCTGGGATATTACATCTCCCCAGAGGGCATAGAAATGGACCCTGAGAAGGTTAGAGCAGTATTAGAATGGGCACCACCACACACAAGAAAGCAATTACAAAGCTTCCTGGGGTTTGCCAATTTCTATCGCCAATTCATTCCCTCGTTTGCTCAGATCGCCTTACCCATCACCAACTTGTTAAAAACCAGAGGGCAAGGCAAACCTAAACCCAGCCAACCACTAAAATGGACAGTAGAATGCCAAGCCACATTCGAGAGACTAAAACGGCTTTTCTCTGCCGAACCCGTTCTGCGGCACCCTGACACTGACAAGCCTTTTGTAATTCAAGTGGATGCTAGCGACGTGGCAGTGGGGGCTGTGTTATTACAGGAAAATGAGAAAGGGGTTCTCCAACCTTGTGCCTACACATCAAAGAAACTAACCAAAACAGAACAGAGATAGGCGGTCTGGGAAAAGGAAGCATATGCAGTGAGGTGGGCGCTCCTCACCTGGCGGCACCTTTTGGAGGGAAACAAAATCCCTTTCCAAGTGTGGACTGACCATAAGAATTTGGAAGCGCTAAAAATGCCAAGAAAGCTGACCCCTAAATAGGTGTGATGGTCTCAACATTTCCATCGTTTCAATTTCACCATAAAACACCTACCATGGGGGAAGAATTTTCTGGCAGATGCACTATCCAGAATGCCTCAATACAATAGCACCAGACCCAGTGTAACAAAACCACTCATGCCTGAAACCCAGCTGGCAGCACGAGTAACCACCCGCACACAAGCCAAATTACAAAAACCGTTAGTCAGCCAAGCAGGGATCAAATTCAGAAAGGCATTAGAAACCAATGAGTGGTTCCTGAATCACAAAAACCTATGCACCATTATTGATGGACTACCCTGGGTGGGGGAGAAACTATACATACCAAAAAGTCAGAGACTAACATTCATGCAACTGTGCCACGATTCAAAATCGGCCGGCCATTCTGGATTTGTGAAAACCCTACACTTAGTTAAAAGACAATTTTGGTGGCCATCAATCAAAAAGGACATTGAAAGTTATGTAGCCAGCTGCCCAACATGTGCATCAGCCAAGAGATTACAGGGGAAATCACCCGGACTGCTACAATCAGTGGTGACCCCCTCAGCGCTGTGGAAAGAAATTTTCATGTACTTTATAATAGAGCTACCAGAGAGCAGTGGAAACACAGACATTTGGGTTGTGACAGACCTTTTTTCCAAACAAGTACATTTCATACCCTGCTCAAAGATCCCCACGGCAAAAACACTCGCAAAGCTGTTTGTCCAACACATTTATTGCTTACATGGGGCACCCGAGAGCATCATATCTGATAGGGGGGTGCAATTCACTTCAGAGTTCTGGAAAGAGTTTCTGTCCCTTTTAGGGACCACCAGGGGCTGTCATCCAGTCATCATCCTCAAACGAATGGGGGGATGGAACGTTCGAACTCAGTACTCGAACAATATCTTAGGTGCTTTATTAATTACCAACAGACCGACTGGACCGATCTACTCCCATTTGCTGAAGTTGCTTACACAATGTCGTCCACTCCACCATGGCCTACACCCCATTCCAAGTAGCCACAGGACAAAGCTTTAATCCAATGCCAGAACTATCACCCACTGAACCTGCCATCCCCTCATTAAAGGAGTGGATCACACAATTGCAAAATACATGGCCAGTTGTCAGAAAAGCATTAGATCAAGCTAGACAAGCATACAAAATGCAGGCAGACAAAAAGAGAGTCGAACCAAAACCTTTTGTGGTGGGGGAGATGGTTTACTTATCCACTAAATACCTAAAATCCTTACAACCATCAAAGAAATTGGGACCCAAATACGTAGGACCCTTCTCCATCATCAGAGTCATCAACCCGGTAATAGAATTAAAACTGCCGAAATCTCTCAGACAAATTCACCCGATCTTCCACTGCAGCCTCCTAAAATGCGAGCAACAGTCACCCTTAAGGCCGGCTGTTGCCCCATCTCCTCCTCCCATTATGGTTGAAGGAGAACAGCATTTTGAAATCAAAGAAATCCTAGACTCCAGAAAACACCATGGCTCGACCCAATACCTAGTAGCATGGAAACACCTACCGTCCTCCCAAAACAAGTGGGTCCACAAATGCCACATTAACGCTCCTAGACTACTTAGAAAATTTCAGACTGCATATCCAAACAAACCTGACTAACCTATGCATTATTTGTCTCTATCTTTCCACAGCTGGATCTCTCTTTTTTTTAAGGGAGGCAGGATGTCAGAACCCATATTCTAAAGGGGCCTTTTCCTTTTCTCTCTAAACCCAAATCGCATTCCTTTCTCTCCCTGGGTTCTGCCATACTCCTGGAGGGGAGGGGGGAAGAGCTTGAGGGTTATTGCCTTGTTTCCTCTATCGCTACAATGTAACACTTTGCTATTCCTGCATTTCTTCCTCTGTGAACTTTCTCTCCCCTGTTGTCAGCTAGAAAGGGGGGAGGAGAATGGAATGTTCCTTCGGCAACTGTGTTATCTCTGTGTTCACAAGAGAAGGTGCGAAGATCCACCTAAACATCGCTGCAGCCCGGAGATGGCCTGATGTCATCTCCTTTTTCCCACAACGAATTTAACACCTTGGGATTGGCTTGTTTGAACTGACCATATGAACTATGGGGGGGACTATGCTTGGGGATACTTTTTACCTATTGATCTGGCGGGAAACCCTCAGATCCTGTCTATTATGCCTACTATCAGCTTCTCCTAATAAAAGCTCCTTTTGGAAGAAACTGCTTCCATGAGTTCTACTTTCTTGGGATGAGGTATTGAAGTGGGCCCTGACATGTACTTTCTTTTTGTGTGAAGACTGATGCAAAGAATGAATTAAGCAACTCTGCTTTCTCTCTACTGCCTGTTACTTCCTTGCCATCTTTTCTTTTAGTGGACTGACTATTCATTGACTTTTTTCTTGTTATTTATATGTTGAAAGAAACTTTTTTTATTATTATCTTTGACTTTTGTTGCAAGTCTTTCAATTTATCAGAGAGATCTTTGTACAACCATGCTGGTTTCTTCTTGGATTTCTTCTTGGATTTCTTGTTTTCTTTTTCAATTGTATTGTGTTGGACTTAGCTTTTATGATTGAAGGGATCTTATTGTGCTTATGATTTTATTATACTTAAGCTTGATATTAGTAGTGTTATTTTGTAGCCATTTTATATAAATTTTTATATGCAAGCAGCTTTATAGATAGAAGCAAGAGTTTTATGTATATTGAAAAAGTAAATGTCTCATGCTAAATATACAGGAGATTGCTTACATGAAAGGAGCAAGGTAAGATTCAGTGGTCCAGGAAATAGGGAGGGGGAAGGTGAGTTAGCCTAGACTGATGTGTATGAGTCATCACCTTGGAATTTGTTTTTCTGTGCTTCCAGAGTCTTGAATCTCTTTATTCTGAAAAGGTATAAAAAGTAGAAGAAGTCTTTTCTGGGTGTGCCTTCATTCCTCTAAGCAGCCACGAAGAGGGAAAAGGTTACCCGACTCTGTCTTGGCCAAAATAAAGTTGTTTTCTTGCTGAAACCTCCGCTCAGGAGTTTCTTTGGCTCTTCAAAATTCCTGAATAGCGCAGGGAAATTTGTGAGGTTAAGCGGAGAACCTTACAACCTGACGCCCAAGCATGGTGCTTGCTCGAACAGACAGAAGCCACAATGGCCCCCACATCCAGAGATCCTTGTTAAGGTCCTGGCGAGCCTTTGATTCTCAGCAGGATGAAACCAATGGCGACTGAAGCGTGAGTCTTAGAGAGCTCCTAGGTGTTTGACCTGGAAGACTTCTGCGCTTCGTCAGCAGCGGTAGGATCCATGTCCGAGGAACCCAAATGCCCGAATTCAATGAGGTTTCATGTTTCTACACTGACAGGAGAAATTACAACAGGCGCCTTGATGAGTAGAGAAGTTTTGGTAATCCTGGAATAAGACAGGGGGTTGATCTCCCCGACCAGCCTTTACGTGAAAGGGCCGAGAATCTGTCTTGTAATACAGGAATGGGGAATTGTCAGAGTAATTTAGAGAAGGAAATTAAGCCAAAATATACTCCTTTGCAATGTGTTTTGAAAAAATGGGATGTTTTGAAACCTCAAGTGGCTGTTAATTTTAACCCTGTCAGACAATGTCTGATGGTGCTTTGTGTTGATGTGTGGCAGTAAAAATAATCTTCAAGAAGGCAACGTTGAAAAACTTTGTAAACCTCCGTTTGGCTAGTTTATCTGATAACAACTAAAGCCACGGAAGAAAAGAAAAGAAAAGAAAAATTCAAAGAACTGAAAGCAAGTATTTTTTCTCTTTTTTTTCTCCCTTTAATCTGGCTCTTTGGACTATTTAATTCCCCTCTGTTAGACAATGGCACCATTTACTGTCCTTGGAAATTATCCCTATTGTCAGACATGAGGAGAGGAGGCTGCTAGTTTTCTCCTCCCCCTTCACACCTGCCAAAGGCCCCAGGTTCAATATTCCTTTTAGTCCTTCCCCACTGTCCTTTGAAGTTGCTGGGAAAAACTGGAAGCAACCGTAAATGTTCCCCTCCCTTTTAATTAATTAATTAAAAGGGAGGCCTGCTTTGGGCTCAAACCCCAAATTGATGTGTTTTTCTTACATATTTGGCCATCCAGAACATTAAGCTTGGACTTCTAATGATGAGGAAAATAAGAGATGGTTAAAAGGCCCTATAAAAACCATATGTTTGGTTGGAATCACCTCGTGATTTTTCTCACTTCTTGCAGGACAAGCCACATGTCTAAAAAATGTTGTCTTAATAGTATCTGTGTATATATGTCTGTCTGTGTTGTTCTGTGTTATTTCCAAGACTTGGAAGAGGGTCAATACCCTCTCTGGTAACAACAAACAAAAAGGCCTTATTTAAAAATAAATGGTTTGCCTGGAGAAAGCATGAAATGAAATATTTGTATGTGAAATTGTTTATACAAGCAGTTAGAATGGAAGTGAATGAGTATCTGCTGATATGTAAATGTGTGGGTATGCTGACCCTGTGTGTGAGAGAGAGTTTCTCCCCCACCCCAGTCTGTGAAAGAAACAGTAAACTGCAGATATCGTAAAAGTAAATGGAAAAGCAATAGCGTTTGCATGAGAAGAGTCCCATGGAGGATGTGTGAGAGAATTCATGGAAAATGCATGTGAAGGAGAGAAAACTATTTTGTTGGTGGTGACATTTTTGTGTAATTTCTTCTTCTTTTTCCTGTCTCCTTTTTCCCTGGTTGTGTTGCTTTAAGAGCGAGAGAGACAGAAAGGAAAATGGGGGGGGGGGGCTGCTCTTTTAAACTGTTTTTTTTTTCCTGGTCTGAAGAAGTGGGGTGGATGTGAAATTTAATACCCATCATTGCAGTTTCAGCTTGCAATTTTTTTTTTCTGGAAAGAGGAGACAGTAATTGTTGGATAAATTTTTTTGGGAAATTTTTGAGTTTTAGAATGTTTAGTTAAACCTATATATCCATCAACCAAAAGAAATGACTCTGAATTGTTTTGCTTAGATTTGTAAATGTTTTAACCTACTTAATGGAAATTTGCTTCCATTTAAATGAAATTTAATTAAATTGAACTTTGACTAAATTTATATTAAAAGCAAAGAGTTAATACTAGAGTTTGATACAAAACTATTTCAGTAATTCAGAATATCTCATTAAGCTTGTTTATTTTTTTTTGTGTGTGGAGTTGTTTGTTTTGTTTTGTTTTATTTTTGTGTGCAGGACAAACTGGTAGAAAATAATACCTAAGAGAATTGAAGAAATTGTAATTCAACCCTTGTTTAAAACGAAGAAGGAGTTGAGAAATTTTTTGGGATTATAAATAGCTATATTGTTTTGACTAAAGATTTGTATGCAAAACTGGTAGAAAAAGAGCTTATGTTAACAAACGCAAGCAGAGTTTGGTGAGCGCTCCTTTGTTGGCTCTTTACTAAGTAATTTGTTTGTAAATACGGACAAAGGAATGGCTTGGAGGGGGTTTGACCAAGAAGTGGGGGAAAAGAGGCAGCCAATGGTATTTTTGTCTAAAATTGACATTTGGGGAAGTCTTGGTGGTTAGCGTTTCTTATCAAGTGTGGGCAATTTTAAATCAAAAAGTCAAAAGAAGGTAAACACTTATTTATAGATGCAATAGTAGATGGGGAGGAGAAAATGTGAGTGGAGGCTGGAAGAATTTCCCTCCCTTAGTCAGCGCAAACCTGTGAACTTTATGCCTTACGGCAGGCTCTGAGGTTGTTAATAAGGGAAAAGGAGAATATATACACTGACTCCAAATGTGCTTATCGAGTCTTGAATACTTTTTGAAAAGAGAAAAGTAATAGGATTGATTAATAGTAAAAGGGAAGAGTTGGCTCATGTAAAGTTGATAGAAGATGTACTTGTGGAAGAAGAAAAGAAAGAAGTTAGGCCAGGGTGGCAGAAGGGAAGTGAAGGAATGGATAATAGAAGGAAGAAGCAGGAAAGTTGCTTTTAAGTTGGTTTGCACAGACTTGTGAATTGCATGCATTAAAATTGTTGGAAGCAGGGAGACTGCCATTAAGATGGTCAGCTCATCCGATAACCCAAACAATAATAGAGGAGGAACAAATCAACAGAGAGGAAGATATCATACAATCCCACATACAAGCTATGGAGAACCTCGATGACCAAAGACGGATTTCAATCAAAACATCTACAATATTAAAAGCAATAGGAACTGATTTGCAAATACGAGACATTGAGAATTATGACAACACGGATAAACAACGAGTAATCACTACATTGAACAAAATTGATTATACAGCGCAGATAATATTGGAAAAAAGAGAAGAGAAATATAATCAGACTGAATTGTTTAGAAATATGTATAATCAAATATTGAGATTTGAGGATTTAGAGGCTCTCTTATGGAAACCTGTTTGGCACAAAAAGAAAGCTAGAATTAGATTTAAAAATTAAAGTTAAATCTTTATCTGATGGGTTAAAAAGGCTTTTAGAGACTTGGACTGAGTTAATATTATTGAGAGGAAAATTATTGATTTGATTATGATTTGGAATTGTAATATGGAAAAGGTTGTAACAAGAAGTTAATAGAAGAAGAAATAGAATATAGATGTGAAATGTGAATGAAATAACAAGGTATTTTTTGGAATAATATGTTTTTTTTTAGGTAAAATTATTTTGATGGGACTTAATTTTTATGAAATGAGTTAAAAAGGCTTTTTAGAGATATGGATTGATTTATAAAATATATATTTGAAATAGAGTAGAATAAGAAATAGAATACAGTTGGGAAGTATTAAAAAAATATTGGTTGGAATAATATGTACATTCTAGAAATAATTATTATTTTATGAAATAAGTGAAATTGGGATACCCGAAGTGTAAATTATGTTTTTACTTAAGGCTAAATTGGAATATGATAATTGTTTAGCTAAGCTTAAAAACAGGATTTGGCCGGATATAGGTGAACTATTATTGATATATTTTTTTGGATTGACTAAAGTCTATTTAGAAATGTATTAATTTGACTATGTTATATTAACTTGAGGGAAATAGAGAGGGAACTTTTAAAGAATTAATCTGAATTATATATGTATGATTATGCTTTTTTTTTTGCTTTTATGGTTGATTGATTGCCCTATCTCCACGATGATTCCTAAGCACTTTGATGTAAAAACAAAAAAAACCCAATAAAACTTGTTTATAAGATGGTCAGCTCAAACATGTGATGGAAAGAGAGAAAAATGGAAAGTAGAAGAAAGTGGGAAGTGGATGTTGCAAGATGGGAGATGGATGTTGAAAAGAGAAAGAAAGAAAGAAAGAAAGAAAGAAAGAAAGAAAGAAAGAAAGAAAGAAAGAAAGAAAGAAAGAAAGAAAGAAAGAAAGGAAAGAAAGAAAGAAAGAAAGAAAGAAAGAAAGAAAGAAAGAAAGAAAGAAAGAAAGAAAGAAAGAAAGAAAGAAAGAAAGAAAGAAAGAAAGAAAGAAAGAAAGAAAGAAAGAAAGAAAAGAAATAGCTAGGACACAGAAGCAGCCACTAAAGGGGTGTGTGTGTGAAAGGGATGGTTGATATTTTTTTCCAAACAAGAAAGTTGTATTTATACTTTAGTTAAACAAATCTGTGATAAATATATGATATGTAAAAGCTCTACAACTTTTAGTGGTGAGGCCATTTCAGTATAGGCTTCAACTGGAAAGCTGTCTTTGTCCCTTTCAAATGATCTATGGGAGGCTTTTGTTACATGAAGGTTTAAGAATGTCAATGAAGAAGAGAAGAAAGTTATTCAGTATTTGCATAATCTGGCGCAGGTTTTGTCTTCTATCTCAGTACAGGCCCAGGCTGCCCTACCACCTGTCTCTGGCCATTGTTGTTCCTGGAGAGTGGGTTCATGTGAAAAGAACTGCCACCTAGAAATACCAGTCCTGAGTGGTCCCAACCATGCCAAGTCCTCCTGATCTCAACTGCAGTGAGAATGAAGGAATCAAAGCATGAGTCCATGGAAAATCCCATCATTCCCTCTCCAGTGACAAGCTGGACGGCCTGAAAGTGAAATTCCAACCTGCCTCGCCTGTTGAATTGTTTCAGTCTAACTAGGAGAAAAACCTCAATGGATTGGACTACCCTGGAAATCATGTACCTAGAACCTGGACTATGTATTGCAATATTTTTATTCTGCTACTGTTGTTTCCCTCGTACCTTCTTTGATAGAAGGAAGAACCATGGGCCCAATACTTAAAGGAACAAAAGGGAGTTGTGTTTATAACAAGACTACGTATTCCACTTGCAAAGGGGGAATAGGGTCACTTGTTATGCTCCTGTCAATACAGTAAAGCTTTACCAACAACTTCAAATCTGGACATATGGAGGGACATACAGACATTACCTCTTGGGGAAGAATAACATGAGACTTATGGACAAGTGCCAAAATCTTCTTTGATGCATGTAAGTTATTGACTATAATCAAGCTAAATGGACTAAGTGTGGAGATAGTCCTACTCATTTAATGCCAAATATGTTTGCACATCCTACCCAACCTGGCACAATCAAAGGATTCCTGCAACCCAGTGTGCTTCGAAATAACCAGACCAATGGATTTTTCAGCATCATTTGGACTAGCTATCAATCGAATCAGATACAAATATGGGTTCAAGTTAATTTTCATGAACTGGAAACCACAATTGAGATTCCCTCAGTATCAAAGAATCTTTTTATTGATCTGGCCCAAAAGAATTGCTTCATTTCTAAATGTGACTAACTGTTACATATGTGGACACTAACATGGGTGAACAATGGTCATGGGAAGCTCGAGACATTAAATTGGAGAACATCACTTCTCATTTTAATTTGACCTGAAAAGAAAAGGACCGTTCAACCAAATGGACCCTCCATTCTGTAATTATGGCCCTGAATTGCATCATTAGACCCTAGTCCAACATTACATATAAGGAATATGTCGAAGAAATCACTGACAGAATGCAAACGTTGGCTCATGTCCCTGTCCAGACATGGACAGGATTACTGGATGTTGGAGGATGGTTTTCGGGAATATTTGATAATTGGAAAAGGATATTGTTCATTGTGGTCTTGGCCTTGGGAGGGTTATTGTGTTTACCATGCCTTATCCCACTTGTTCAGAGAATTGTTAGATCCACTATATCCAGACTAACTTTTGCTGCCACTCCTATCTATAACGATAAACCAGGGATCTTATTGTGCTTATGATTTTATTATGCTTAAACTTGATATTAGTAGTGTTATTTTGTAGCTATTTTATATAATTTTTTATATGCAAGCAGCTTTATAGATAGAAGCAAGTGTTTTATGTATATTGAAAAAGTAAATGTCTCATGCTAGATATACAGGAGATTGCTTACATGAAAGGAGCAAGGTAAGATTCAGTGGTCCAGGAAATAGGGAGGGGGAAGGTGAGTTAGCCTGGATTGATGTGTATGAGTCATCACCTTGGGATTTGTTTTTCTGTGCTTCCAGAGTCTTGAATCTCTTTATTCTGAAAAGGTATAAAAAGTGGAAGAAGTCTTTTCTGGGTGTGCCTTCATCCCTCTAAGCAGCCATGAAGAGGGAAAAGGTTACCCAACTCTGTCTTGGCCAAAATAAAGTTGTTTTCTTGCTGAAACCTCCGCTCAGGAGTTTCTTTGGCTCTTCAAAATTCCTGAGTAGTGCAGGAAAATTTGTGAGGTTAAGAGGAGAACCTTACATGATCATATTTTTCAGAGTTTCCCCACTTCTTGAATTGTTTTCCCCTTTATCCATGGAATTTTTCTTAGGCTCTCTCCTGTTAAAATCAGCTCTTTTAAAGTTTAAAACACTAGTTGGATTATATTCTATTGCTTGTGTTTGCTTTATGTGGAATTCCAGTATGACGTGGTCACTCTCACCCATGGTTCCAGCAATTTCAACTCCCTCTGTGAGGTCTGCCTCTGTTCAAATCCTAAAAAAGGAAACTCCAAGTCCAAAGATTTAGAGAAGAGGTACTTTTACTAAGAATGAACTGATAGCAGCAAAAGCAAGGCAAGATATGAGTAAAAACCATGCGAAAGTTACACATTGAAACTATCTCCACAGCCCCCCCCCCCAATGGTCCAGCCCAGCAGGCCAATCAATGTCCAGCATGATGTTATGAGAAAGCCTCCTCAGCAGATGGGGCACCTCCAGAGGCTCAGGATGACAGTCTTCATCTGGGTTCTGGCTTTGCACTCTGCTGGAGGGTCCTCGAAATGCCAGTGGAGAGCTGCCATAAACTGGTCATAGGTTTGTGGTTGGGGGCATTGTTGTAGTGAAGAGAGACCATACACTCTTCTGCAGCTCTCTCTAGGGCCATAGTGATACATCTCACTCTGGCAGTCTGAGATCCCAATTCACCCACATAGTTCTGCATATAATTCCAGACTTGAGCTAAGAAAAATTCCAGCAATTTGGAATTTGGAATCCCCACTGAACTTCACTCCCAGTGGTGGCACTTTGAGAGTCTGCCTCCTTTGGGAGGTAGCACCCCCAGCTGGGGGGGTGGAGCAGCTGCAGCTGCTGGTGGCTATGTGACTGCAGCTGCTGCCATCCCCTGTTGTGCAACGGAGGCCGCTGTGGCTGCTGTGGAGGTGGCTGCTTCCCCTGCCACCTGGCTGGCCTCTCCACTGGGTTGCTGGGCAGACTTCTGAGTTAGTGTTTCTCTGGCCCTGTGATTCTCAATTGCCTCTTGTAGCAGATACAATGCATGGCTCAGCATGTGGTCCTCCTGGTCAGAGTTGGAGGGGGCTCTTTCACCATGATCTCTTTCTACCCTGCAGGTTCCTCAATGTCCCTGGAAAAGGTCACTCCCTGCAGAGTCTCCTCTAGATCCTCCAGCCACCCTAAGCCCAGAGACTATCTGGGCCGAACCGGCTCTTCATCAAGCTCCAGCTCCTCCACCATTCTGCCTCATTTCAAGTGTGGCATGGCTGGGGGGAAGCTGCTCCTGGGGCTCCGGATCCTTCCCATGGGTTGAGATCGAGTGCTCAGGCTCCAGGTTGGCTGATAAAGCAGATCTTGCCTAATGTCAGGTCTGCCTCCATTCAAATCCTAAGAAAGAAAATCCCCAACTACAAAGATTTAGAGGCGAGGTACTTTTAATAAGAATGAACTGATAGCAGCAAAAGCAAGGCAGGATCTGAGTAAAACTGCACAAAAGTTACACATTGAAAGTCTCCCCACAGTCCTCCCCCCATGGTCCAGCCCAGCAGGGCAATCAATATCCAGCATAATGTTATGAGAAAGCCTCCGCAGCAGATGGGGCACCTCCAGAGATCCAGGTTGGTTGGCCTTGGTGAAGTCTAAACATCTCCACTCTGATGATGGGGAGAGATCTTCCCTTCCCATTCTCATGGGAAGACTTTATACTAGCTCACTTCCCCAACCCAAATACCACACAGCGCCCCCCCATTTCTATGGCAGCCGAGGACAAACAAGTGGCAAGCTGCAAGCTGGAAATCTGGCTGACACCCTCTATCACTTCTTCTCTATTAGTAAGAATTAGGTTTAGTATAGCTTTTCCTCTAGTTTCCTCTTCTACCTTTTGGATGACAAAGTTGTCAGCTAAGTTGGTTAGGAATCTGTTCGTTCTCCCACTTGCTGCATAGCTTGTCTCCCAGTTGATACCTGGGTAGTTAAAGTTTCCCATTACTATTGTGGTATGTTTCCTGCATACATTTGTTAATTGATTAGCAAAGAGTCCATCTATTTTTTCTGCTTGATTGGGTGGCCTATAGTATACACCTATAGCAATGCCATTTTTTCTCTTTTATATTGACCCATATACATTCTAGGAGGTTTTCATCCTTGGTTTTGTGGATTTCTTTAGAGATGTAATGATTGTTTATATATAATGCAACTCCTCCTCCTCTTTTGTTCAGTCTGTTTCTTTTGAATAGTTTTTATCCTGCCAACAGTATATTCCAGTCATGAGTTTCATCCCACCAAGTTTCAGTAATGGCAACTATATCATATCTGCCTTCTGTACTAATGCTTAAAGTTTGCCCTGTTTGTTCCCTAAACTTCGAGTGTTAGTGTATAGGCATTTGAGTCCTTTATGGGTCTTGGGTATGCTTCTGATATCACCTACATTGTAACTGGTATTTCCATCCTTTCCATCACTATCTACTTCATTAAGTTTTTCTTTTTTTATTTCTTCTTTCTCTTTACTCCCTACCTCCTTATGTCATTGGTTATCTAGTGGTTTTTGCTTGGAATTAGCTTCGAAAGGTCTTGAAGATTGGGCCCCCTCCCATCTCAATTTTAGTTTAAAGCCCTTTTGATAAGATGAGCCAGTCATTTTCTGAATATACTTGTGAGGTGCAGTCCATCCCTTGCCATCACCCCTTCATGTAGGTGATGAAGACCATGGTCTAGGAAGCCAAAGTTCTGTTGATGACATCAGTTTTTAATCCAGTGGTTATATGTTTGTGCTTACAAATGTTATGCAAAAAAGCTGCTGCTGCTAATCACTGCTGCCTATCCTTAAGGAATTGGATCTTCAGTTACATATTACCAGATAACCTACAGGCATCTAAGCATTCTACTGGAAATATGCACAAATTATAATATAATATAAATTATAATATGATCATATTATAAAAAAGATGTAGAGACTCTGGAAAGAGTGTAGAAAAGAGGGCTGGAGACTAAACCATATGAAGGGTTGCAGGAATTGGGTATGTCTAATCTACTGAAAAGAAGGACAGAGGTGACATGATAGCAGTGTTCCAATATTTGAGGAGCTGCCACAAAGAAAAGGGGGTCAACCTATTTTCCAAAGCATCAGAAGGCAAAACAAGAGACAATGGATGGAAACTAATTAAGGAAAGAATCAATCTAGAACTAAGGAGAAATTTCCTAACCTTGAGAACAATTAACCAGTGGAACGGCTTGGTTTCAGAAGTTGTGGGTGCTCCATCACTGGAAGCTTTTAAGAAGAGATTAGACAGCCACTTCTTTGGAATAGTATAAGGCAGTGGTGGCTGTTATGTTTGCTGTTCGATGCGACATTGAAGAGACAGCAGGTGTAAACCAAACACTCTATTTTAGTTTAAACAGAAGCCTAACCAACCGTTGCTCCACCCCTATTTATACATTCAGCCCATAGGCGGCAGCCAATAGAAACACAGCATTCTCCCGCTCAAATGCATAATAAGTAGTCTGCAGACAGGAAGTCTGGCTTTTGGCCATCTGGCCTGTTAACCATTTTTTCACAGTTCTCAGTATCACATTTCTCAGAATTCAACTCAATACATTACACCCCTTCCCCCTAGATAATTCACACTGACAAAAATTGTTCATAAGCATTTCAAATGTTACAATGGCATATAAGCATTCTAGATTCACAATGACAGAAATTGTACATAATCATTTAAGTACTTCAGTGACCCTCTTGCTTGCTCTGAATGTCTCGGAGCTGCTGCTAGCTCCCTGTCTGCAAGCTCACCTGCCAGGCTGGGTAGACCGGGGCTGTGTGACCCATCCGTCATGGGTAGAGCCAATTCTCTGTGGCTGGTCTGTCCTGGTAGACCCGAGCCAGTGTCCCCTGGTGGGATAGAGCCCACCGGGCCGACATGTGGAGCCGTTTGCCGGCAATGTCCATTAGCCAAAATGTCTGAGTTAGGGGCAGCTTCACCATTTGCAAAAAACCCATTCGGCAACCGAAAAGTCTCGCCCTTGCTTGGAGACTCTGATGCATGATCGCAATAGTAGTGCCCCTGCATAGCATCATGAGCTAGTGGCTGGTTCGCTAGCCTCTGTCTCAGCTGGTCGATGTGCCTGCGAAGCACGCGACCATCTTCCAGGACCACTTCATATGAGAGTGGCCCTGACACCTTACCAACCACAGCTACCACCCACAGTGCCCCTTGCCCATAGTTCCGCACCCACACTGGGTCGCCAACTTGCAAGTGCCTTGGAGCCTTTGGCTGTGGTGCTTGTGAAGCAACCCTGTCTGGATGTAGGCAATCCAGCTTTGTGATCAAGCGCCATCCCCACCTCAATTCTGCTGGGCTTCTGCCCGTGGAAGTGCAGGGAGTTGTGCGTTGGCAGAGTAAGAAATCTGCCAACCTATGGTGCCAGTTTCCAGTTACAATCTTCCTCAAGGATTCCTTGGTCGTTCTGACCATGCGTTCCGCTTGGCCATTAGAGGCCGGGTGGAAGGGAGCCGAGGTGGCGTGCCTAATCATATTAGCCCTTAAAAAGGACTGAAACTCTTCAGAAATAAATTGAGCCCCATTGTCTGAAACTAAGACATTGGGGAGCCCATGTGTTGCAAAGATGCTTCACAGAACCTGGATGGTCCTGGCAGTAGTCATAGTGGTGACAGGTGTGACCTCTAACCACTTGGAGTGACTGTCCACCACAATGAGGAAGAGTTGCCCCTGAAAGGGCCCTGCAAAATCAATATGGATCCTAGACCACGGGGCTTGTGTGGTTTCCCATCTGTGGACCGGGGCATGTGGCATCTCTGGCCTCGACTGCTGGCAAATGTGGCAGCTGTGGACCTAAGCCTCAATATCTTTATCGAGCCCAGGCCACCAAAGGTAGCTTCACATGAGCTCCTTCATCCGGACTATTCCCTGATGTCCCTCATGCAGAGATTCAAGGATTCTAGCCCTCAGTGAGGTCGGGACTATGACCCAACTGCCCTATAAAATGCAACCCTTGTGAATGGCTAACTCGTTCTTCCTTCTCCCAAAACTCTGAAAGTTAGGCCCCAGACACGTTTCCAGCCATCCTGTGAGCACCCAGTTCAACATGAGACTCAGCGTGTTGTCTGAAGCTGTTTCGGCAGCCACGTCCCCTGCGTTAAGGGGAGACTCCGGCAGAACCTGGATAGCCAGGATGCAGTTAGCTGGAGCGGGGTCTGGCTCTAATTGTGGTAGGGGCAATCTGCTAAGGCCATCTGCGTGGCCCATTTCTTTGCCCAGTTTGTGAACTAGACAGTAACTATAAGCGGACAGAAATATTGACCACCTCAACATCCTAGGAGAAATAATCTGGGGTGTCTGCTTGTTTGTAGTGAACAAACCCAGAAGTGGCTTGTGGTCTGTAAAGACCGTGAATGGGTGACCATACAGATAGTCATGAAACTTTTTTATGCCCGCTACTATAGCCAATGCCTCCCTATCGATCTGGGCATAATTGCATTCTGCTGAAGACAGGGTCCTAGAGTAGTAGGCTATGGGAACTTGTGTCCCATCAGCCTTAAGGTGGCTTAACACAGCTCCGATCCTGTATGGGGGTGCATCACATGCAATGCTGATGGGCAGCTGTTCATTAAAATGAGTTAATACTGAGTTTGATGACAGCAGTGATTTGACTGCTGAAAAACGTCACTCGTGGACGTTCGTCCACTTCCACTGGGCCTTCTTGTCCAAGAGCCGCTGTAACGGCTCTGCCACTGCGGCCTTGTGGGGAAGGAAGGTGTGGTAAAAGTTAAGGAGCCCCAAAAAAGCCTGAAGTTCCCCTTTTGTCTTGGGACTGGGTGCCTGCTGAATTGCTTTGAGCTTGGATTCAGCAGGGTGAATGCCTGCGGCATCTATACGGAAACCGAGGAACTCTGTTGAGGTTACCCCAATTTTACATTTCTCCTGCTTTAGCTTCAGCCCCGCTTCGCGGAAGTGCTGAAGGATGGCTCTGAGCCTCTCTGTTAGAATTTCGACTGACTCCCCTGTTATGAGGACATCATCGAAGTATGGGCAAACACCAGGAATGTTTTGGAGCATGCGCTCCATTATGCTCTGAAAAATGCCCAGGGCTATGCTAACCCCTAACTATAGGCACCGTATCCTGAAAGCTCTCCTGTGGGTGACTATAGTCTGGGCCTCTGCTGTGGCGTCATCCACCGGCAGCTGCTGATAGGCTTGGGCCAAATCTAACTTGGCGAAGATGCGACCTCCCTGTAGTGATGCCAAAATGTGGCTGACTACAGGCACCGGATAAGAGTGCTGCTGGAGAGCTTTATTTAGCGTGCATTTATAGTCGGCACAAATGTGCACCTCTCCGTTGGCCTTAAGTGGCGTAACTATGGGAGTTTCCCATGGACTGCTATCAACTGGCTCTAAAATGCCTTGTTGCAACAGTTTATCCAACTCTGCATTGATTCTTTGCTTAAGGGCAAAAGGCACTCGATGAGGCTTTATCCTTATTGGGACTATGGTAGGGTCATGCCGGAGGGCTATTGGGGGGCCCTTGTATTCCCCTAAATCTTGGCTGAAAACATCAGCAAACTCCTGACAAACTGCTGAAAGGCTCGATGTCTGCATGCTGTTTAACCCGGTCACTTGGATTCCTAATGCATCAAACCAATCAAGTCCGATGAGGCTAATGCGGTTGCCCTCAACTACTAGAACTTCCAGGGGGCCCTCAAAACCCCTAAACTGCACCCTGAGTGTGGCCTCTCCCTTGACTGCTATGCAGGAGTTTTGGAAGTCGGTTAGCATGAGATTCAACGGCCTGAGCTTAACTCGTTTGCCGCTGTGACTGCAAATTTGTTTGAGAGTCCCTTGGGTAATTATTGATAAAACTGACCCCGTGTCAAGCTTCATGTTGCAGGGCACTCCTTGCAGCTTGACTTTGAGCTGCAATTTCTCCTTGAGTGGGCAATGGGCACCTGTTCTGAACACACTCCTTCTACTAGCACAATAGCCCACCCTGTGTTGCCCCGGGGCCCTGGTACCTTTCCGGGGTAACTCTTCTGGTGTGCTTTCTCTCCTGCAACCCCTACAGACAGCGGCGATGTGGCCTTGCTTGCCACACACCCGGCACGTGGCTGTGCGGAACCGGCATTCCACCCGTTTGTGTCGGCCTCCACCCCCAGCACATTGAGAGAAGGGAACTGCCTTGTCAGACGGTCGTGGTGGCCTTCTTTCAGGTGGTTGCTGTAATCGATCGACCTCGTGGTCCGATTTGGAGTCTTCGATCCTCTCAGCATCCTCCTGGTGGATGGCCTCTATGCAGGGAGGGCTCTTGGAGAGCCATAAGACTTTGACGGCCCCTCCAGCTGCTTCTTCAGCTGTGATCTCCCTCAGTGCATCTTGGAAGGAAATAGTCTCTTTCGCGAATATCTTCTATTGGAGCTCTCTGCTCCTCAAACCACAAACTAAATGGTCCCTCAGTCTCTCTTTGAGATCTTTGAACTCGCAGAGTCGGGCTGCTTGACGAAGGGCGGCGATGAAGTTGGTGGCAGACTTGCCTGGGTGTTGGTCTCACCCTTCGAAGGCGTGTCACCAGGCAATTACTGACAACTTGGGCTCAAAGTGTTCTTTGAGTATCTTCTTGAATTCTGAGTACGTGATGGACTCGAGCGGAGCTGGCATGACTAAGTTCTCGGCGATGTCGAATGTCGCCTGGCTGCACACGCACAGCAGCGTTGCAGCCTTCAAGCCATCTTCCTGGACTTGATTGACCCGTAGGTAGTTTTCGACTCTCGCGAACTTTCTGAATGAGTGATGTCAAATTCAGAGCGTTTTCCTATCTTGGCCATGGTGATTTTTCTGCGGGCCTCTCAATGCCTCGTGCTGCCCAGGCTTCTGTGGGACTCCCAGGGGCGGATCCTTGGGAGCGCTCTCCTCCAGCATTTTCATACTGGCAGGAGAGAGTGGGGGGGTGGAACGCGGTTCCGACCAAGGTGTCTGCTTGGCCTAACCCCCTTAGTGACTCAGCTCTTCGAGATTTGGCAGCACGATCCCACCTTTGTCGCCACTGTTATGTTTGCTGTTCGATGCGACATTGAAGAGGCAGCAGGTATAAACCAAACACTCTTTATTTTAGTTTAAACAGAAGCCTAACCAACCGTTGCTCCACCCCGATTTATACATTCAGCCCAAAGGCGGAAGCCAATAGAAACACAGCATTCTCCCACTCAAATGCATAATAAGTAGTCTGCAGACAGGAAGTCTGGCTTTTGGCCATCTGGCCTGTTAACCATTTTTTCACAGTTCTCAGTATCACATTTCTCAGAATTCAACTCAATACATTACAGTGGCGAAGCTTTTAGAGACCGAGTGCCCAAACTGCAGCCCGAAACCCACTTATGCATTGCCGGGTGCCGGGGGTCTGGCCACCAAGTGGGCGTGGCTACGGTAGTCATGGCAGTGTGGGTGGGCGTGGCCACCTCGATGTCGCTCCTGGGGAGGGATGCCTGTGGGGGCCGGGCAGGATTTGAGGAGATCCAGGGGTTCTCTGGCGGGTGGGGCAGTGGGTAGGAGGCTCGTCCTGCAGGGTGAGGTGAGGCAAGGGAGGGGGCAGGGCAGGGCAGGGGTGCCATTGCCATGGGGCAAGGCAAGGCGAGGCAGGGGCTGGTTGAAAAGGGGGGCTCTGGTGAGGAGGAGGAGGTGGAAGAGGGTTTAAACAAGCTTAGCAACCAGAGTGGGGATCCCCCCCCCAAAACAAACATGCTTCATGGGTAACCTCAAAGCACGACAGAAGAGACCAAAACCTGCTGCAACCACCCAGCAGATGGGAGGGGAATAAAAACCAAACAGCCTCCCTGCCAATCCTCAATGAAAGCCTCGGACAGGGGGAAGAGTGCGGGCAGGCGGGCGTCTTGCTCAGCTGATTGCTTGGAAGAGAAGGTCAGCTACAACCCCTCCCAAACGCTGCCCTCTCACGAAAGCAAGATGAAAACTCCAAAAAGCGACAAGGAAAAAAAGTTAAAACACAAGAGTGTCTCGCAATGGTTTTCTTCCCCACTTCCTTCTAGCTGCAGGTTAAATATGTAAAGACCATAAAAGAAAAAAATTGGCTTTCTCTCGTTTTAATTCAGAAGGAAGGAACGGGAGGATTGAGGGGGTTGTTTGTTTCAAAGGAAGGGAAAGAGGAGCTGGGGGAGTGCGGCAGGAGAACGGTGATGGCGCAAGGCTTCTGGCTATGCAGGGGGGCGTTGGGGCACGTTCTTTTTAAAAGAGCAAAACGAGGCAAAAAGTAAAAATCCCCCACTCACTCCACCTCCCAAAAACACAACAACAGAGCTTTCAATGATACAAACAAGTTTTTATTGAAAAGTAAAAGTTTGCATTTGGCATGCTTTTAAAAATTAATGTGATTTTTGCTGTTGTATGCCTGCTGATCATTTATCTACCCTTGGCTCATAGTTTGTAAGTTTGAAAGCAACACATGCAGCACTCAGGTCATCTGTTAGTCTGCTTCTGGTGTCGGATTTTATATAATTCAAAGCTGAAAACAGCTGCTCACAAGCATAAGATGATCCAAACAAAGTAAGGAAAGCAATCCCAAGTGCTTTCATGGATTTAAAATTATATGGCAGAGAATTCCACACTTTGAGGATTTTGTTCTCAGAACTAACTGTGCTGTCGTTTGTCATCCCTTCCATCTTCTCTAGTGTTTCACGTAGGTCACAGAATTTATTTTTCCAGATACTGTTTTCTTGAAATTCCAGTAGCTCCATTTCCAGATTTCCTAAATCTAACCACTCTAAGCAGGAAAGATCAAGTTCTTCAAATATGGCTTTATCTGGAGAAGTAAGAAAACACAGGGTTGTCTCCAACTTATGGAACTGTGAAAATCTGTTACTAAAATTTACCTTTGCAGCTGCTACAATGCTAGAAAATTCCTTGTAGATTTCCTGATGGCCTGTAGGATTGTCTGTAAATGTTGTAGAATTTTCTAAATGAACTTTTAGACTAGGAAAATATTTCAGCTGCCCACTTTATAGGTCTCTTTCAAAAACCTGCAGTTTTCTCTCAAATGTTTTGATATCACAAAACATCCTTTCTGCTGTTTTCCCTGCACCTTATAATTGTTTGTTCAGCAGACTGAAGTGGTGTGTAAAGTCTGTAAAAAACATGAGGTTGGTAAGCTAGGCCATATCAGTGAGCTGTGGATATTCTTGCCCTTTTTCATGCATAAACAGCCAAATTTCATCCAAGCAGGCCACAAATCTCTCCAGGACTTGTCCTCTGCTCAGCCACCGGACATTATTGTACATAAATAAACAGTCATACTGTGCCTGAACCTCCTCAAGAAGTACTTGAAACTGCCAGCAATTCAGAGCACGAGCCATGATGTAATTCACTATTTTTGTGACGTCTTTGAGGACATCGTCCAATTTTTTGTTGCTTTCCCTGGCACAAAGAGCTTCCTGGTGAATGATGCAATGGAATTGAATTACTTTATGTTTTGTTTCTTGAAGAAACAACTGTATGAAACCAGATGTTGCCCCCACCATAGAAGGTGGTCCATCACTTGTAACTGAAACCACCTTTTCTGGTCTTATGTCTTGTGACAAAAAAGCTTCCTTCACAGCATTGTAGATATCTACACCTTGTGTTCTTTCAGGCAAAGACATCAGTTTCAGCAGCTCTTCTCTCATGATGTCACCAACAGCATAATGAAAATTACTGCCAGCCTTGCATGATTATTGATATCTGTGCTTTCGTCCAAGCACATGGAGTAACAGGCTGCCTTTTGTAAGTCAGTGGTGAGCTGCTGACTAACATCACTTGCCATGCGCTGGACTCCATTTTTAACAGTATTTCTGCTCAGTGGTATCTCAGAGATGCATTGAATAATTTTATCCTTGTTTGGGAAATCATGAAAAAAATCACTTCCAGACAACATGGCGTTTTGATAATATCCCCATCAGAGAGGGGCTTGCCATGTTTTGCTATGCACAGTGAAATTTTAAAACTGGCAGCTGTTAGATGATTTGTTCTGGAAAGATAGTTGGAAAAACTAAGATGCTAGGAATGATAGCTCCTCAATTTCCCTTCAAGAAACTCTTTTCTTTCAGTATCACCAAGTTGGGCAACATTTTTGTGGTTGGTTTCAAAGTGCCGTCTGACACTTGATGTGCGACACACAACACTTTTGTTGCATAGAACACATAATGCTTTCCCACTGCGTTCAATCACTCCAAATGACTGTGTCCAGGCCTCTTGGAATGATCTTCCACTATCTGTTTTTGATTTTTTGGCTGTAGTCATTTTTGGATGGGTGTACAAGACTTGGAGTCTACAAAAACACAAAATTTAAAAAAAATGAAGCAGCCAATACAAATCTATCTCTAAATAACTAACACTATTAGTTAACACTAAAGAAATGGATATTCCCTGAATCAACAATCTAGAAGCGGGGAATTAAACAATAAAAGCAGTGTCTTGGATTTTTGTGATTTACAAGTTTTATTAGTTTTTCAAAATTTTACATCCAAGTGATTAGGAAGCAGCGTGGTGATAGGGTGATCAATAGTCCAATAACAAAATCATTCATGTATATCTCAGGTTACATCAATAAAGGTTCCCTCTCTAGTTCCCTTAAGTATTATATCATATTCATATTAATACATTTCTAACTAAAGCTCAATCAATCAATACATTTATCAATAACATTTTGCTTATACATATCCAAGTCCTGTTTTTGGGTTTTATTTAATTCCAATTACCATGTTCCAATTTGGCCTTTTATAACCAATGTTTAAGTTTTGGATGACCTTAATTTCCCTCATTTCATTATAAGATATTTAACGTAACTAAAATAGACATGTTGCTCCAAAATTTACCTTCTTACTTTGTTCACAGATATATTCTATTTCATTTACTAACAAAATATCTTCCATTATCACAAATCTATTTCCATATAAGAATTAAAACTATAACAATTAATTTTAATTTCCATTATAAATCTAAATCCTAGATATTAAATCAATAACTCCAAAAAGCTGCTTAACCCATTAAGTAAATTTTTAAATCCCATTTTTAAATCTAACTCTGGCTTTCTTTTTGTGCCAGGCAGGCTTCCATACCAGTGCCTTTGAATCCTCAGATATGTCTCCCTTCATTCCCATACATGTTGTTTGAACCAAGGGAGAACATCCAGTTATGAGTTTTTCAAAGGAACTGGCCCCTTTGTAGTAATTAGGTTGTTGCCCTAATAATTCAAATCTCCATGTTTGGTTTGGAATGTTTATCATCAGTTCAGTCTGGTCCTCTTCTTCTTCTTCTTCCAGTTTCGTCTGAATAAAGTAAAAGGTCATATCCGGTGTTGTAATTATTGTTTGGTTATCAATGTGGTGTGTTTGTTGATCAATTCCTGTTGCTTTTGGAATTACAGGTACTGTAGTTAAAGTCAGTGTTGGATTACCAACACTGGTAATTCTCGATAAGTTGTGTGTGTTGTTGTGTAGAATCCTCTTTGATGTTAAATTGTTCCTCTTCTGTTATTTTTTGGCTTGTGAGTTGATCAGCTGGAGTCTGGGGTTCGATTTGTAGTTTTATGAAAATATCCTCGGCTTTCACTCTTGAGTTCATTAGCTCAGTGGCTTCAAGGATTTTTTCAAGTATAAGTTTATAGTTAAGTTGTGGGTAGAATTCCTCTGTTTCCATGGTGATTAGAGATAGTCCTTTAGTGGAGGCTATGTTTAGTAAAAGTCAGCCAATGTTCACCTCCACACTTTCTAAAAATTGTTTTCATCACCCAACTGTTTCCAATTCTTATCTTTTTTGATAATATGAAGGGCAAATCAAGGGAGTCAACAGGCACAATTGAAAAAAAAAGAAATTCAGTTGCTATGCCACGTTTCACCACAAGATGTCCCCAGCAGACCACAAAATCTTTTCTGAGACGCCAATTAGCTTTTTTTTTCAATTAAAAAAGCAAAAAAAAAAAAAGATATTTTCCAAAATTAACAGTTAAAGAAAATGATAAGTCTCTATAATAGGAACTTTTGGGACCCCAAGGTATCCGCAAAACAAAAATCCAGTTATCTAGTTGTTAAGGTTAGTTATTCTTTTCTTTTCTTTCCAAAGCTTAAATTCCCAAGTATGCAAACGCCACTGCATTGAGAACGGGGAAAAGTTTCAGGGAGCTTTCACAGGAGGGTAGTTAGGGTAAAAAGAAAGGTAAGGAGGGGTCTCACCCAAATCTTCCACAGTGCTTCATTGTGCTTAGTAGTGCTTTTGGCTTTCGGCTGGTGCAGCTAGATGATTGGCCATGTTAATGGCCGATCTTTCCTTCCTCGATCCAAAGGAGCTGCCTCGGATCAAACGGAAGGGCTGCCGCCCTTCTGCGATCTAATGAGGGTCCTCCTCAGTGGTGGTCGCCCCTCCAGGGTGACTTTTGACCCTTTCCAGGGTCTTTCGATGGAGAGAAACCGGACGACGGAGAGAGAACTCTCCCCGCACGTCCGAAAGCGCCGCGATCCAGAACCGGAAGCCCGCAGTGTCTTGGATTTTATAGGTTGTTGGAAAAGTACTCATTCATTTTACCAGATACTGAAAATAGCAGAGAAATCTGAAGCAGAACGCCTGTATTAGCAGATGCAACTGATATAAAATCTGGACGAACAATGGTCAACAAAGCATTCTTGGTTGTCTATTTTATCTTTCCTAATAAGCTGTAACCAACTTCCTCACTTAACTTTGCAAACCCTGTGGGTCCCAAGCCATTCCACATACCTGCAAGAAAGTAGCTGCAATCCGGGTACTCTAACAAGGCTTTTCCAGTTGCCTAGCAAGGTGTCAAAAACTTGATGTAAACTTGATGACCCCCCCAAAAAAGGAAAAAAGTGATAAAGTACAGTAGTCCTCACCTTACAACAGTTCACTTAGTGACTGTTTGAAGTGACAACGGCACTTTAAAAAGTGACTTAAGACAATTTTTCACACTCTGGTGCACGCACGTCCACCCCTCACTGCTGCCACGAGGCTGGGCAGCCGGTGAGTGTGTGAATGCTGCCTCGTTGGGGCCTGCTGAGGCCAGCGGCCAGCTGAGGCAGCTTCAGACACCAGGCCACCCCCCCTACCATTGCCACCGCCTACGAGGCCAAGGCAAGGCACCGCCGCCATTACAGCTCTGCTGCCACCGCCAGACACAAGGCCGAGGCAAGGCAGGCCTGCCCCTCCGCCCGCCATTACCGCTCTGCTGCCACCGCCGGACACAAGGCCGAGGCAAGGCAAGGCAGCTCCCAGCAGGCCGAGTCATTCCTTGCCAGCGATGCGAGCTACCTACCTGGATGGAGCTGCATGAGGAGCTCGGGAGGAGAGCGTCGCGGGCGGGACTTGAGAGGCAGCTTCTCTGTTCCTTTCCCGAGCAAGAGAAAAGAAAAGCCTCAGGAGAAGGAGAATCTCTGGCCACTCGGTGCCGCTGCTGCCGCTTTGCAGGCACTACTTGGTTGAGGAAACCCACCCTTCACACCCGCAAGAAAGCCAGAGGGCCTCCAGGCTTCACTTTCTGTCCCCCTCGGTCCCCTCATGGCTGGATTCCAAGCTGCCATTATCGCTAGGCCCTGCCGCCTTACACGTGGCCAATGCCGCTGCCGCCTTACACGTGGCCAATGCCACCGCCGCCTTACACGTGGCCAATGCCACCACCGCCTTACACGTGGCCGAGGCCACCACTGCCAGCTTACATGAAGAAAAGGAAACCCCCTCTCAGCCGCCATTATCACTCGGCTGCCACCGCCTTACACATGGCCGAGGCCACCGCCGCCGGCTTACACGTGGCTGAGGCTACCGCTGTCGGCTTACACGAAGGCAAGGCAAGGCAACCCCCTCTTGGCCACCATTATTGCTCGGCCACCGCCGCCGGCTTACACAAGGCAAGGCAAGGCAGCCCCCTCTCGGCCACCATTATCACTCAGCCACCACCGCCTTACATGTGGCTGAGGCCGCCACCGCCAGCTTACACAAAGGCAAGGCAACCCCCTCTCAGCCACCATTATCGCTCAGCCACCACCGCCTTACACGTGGCCGAAGCTGCCGCTGCCGGCTTACATGAAGGGAAGGCAAGGCAACCCCCTCTTGGCCGCCATTATTGCTTGTCCACCGCCGCTGGCTTACACAAGGCAAGGCAGCCCCCCCATCCCCCCATCCCCCCATTACTGCTCTGCTGCCCCCACCCGCCCCTCGTCCTCCTCCTACCCTGCATGGCCGGCCGCTGAAACTTATCGCTGTCAGCTCGTGCTCGCTCACTCGCTTGCTGTCCACTCCGACTCGTGCTCGCTCTCTCGTTGTCTGCAGCAAATGCTGCTTTCGCTGAAAGTTCCTCCTTTTATAGCCTCTCACCTATTTCCAGACTGCGCATGTGTTGAGAGCTGCGCATGTGCAGCTCTGCGGAGAGCTGCGCATGTGTGGAGAGGAGGAGGGAGCAGCTCGACCCAGCAAAGGCTTGTGTGCCACCAGAGACGGCTCTGTGTGCTGCCTGTGGCATGCATGCCATAGTTTCGTCACCATGGGTATAAGGTTTCCTATTTGAATAGAGTTTGGACTAAAAAGTCCCTTCCAACTCTGTTGTTCTGTTAAATTGAGGAAAATTCTTCTGTTATTTTCAGTAAAATGAAAAGGTTTGACAACTGAAGCCATGGCCATGGTTTTAAGATTCGTACTGATCCTAAACTATTTTTGAGAATATTTTCTACCTCTCATATAATGCTGGAAACTCTTGCTTAAGTCTTAACCCTCTGCAATTCCTATCCAATGAAAGAGCTGAATTTGTAACTGTTACGTCCACAGTGTTTACAGTTTGTGCAGAAAGTTGTGTTTGGGCTTGTGTATATTACTTCTTTATCCTACTTAATATAAATAGTAATTATTACTGAAATTTGTATGCAACTTGTCAATGTTTCTGGACAGCTGTCAAATTTAACAAATAATAAACTAGGCAGCTGATTGGCCATTCTTGAATGACATAAGCAAGTTTATTAAAAGCATAACATAACTTGAATTATCTTCCCAATGCTATTTGCATATGGCGTTAACAATGGTGTAGCACATATTTTATAAAGGTTTTCCTTATTTTTACTGAGAACCAAACCTCAAAAAATAATGATGTTTTTGATCATGACAGAAGCTTCAGAAAATATCCACTGGTTGTGTAGTCTTCCTTGTATCCAAACAAACCTGTTTCACTTTTTCCTACATTTAAGTTCTCAGACATTTGAGTTTTCTTCATCACATTTTTAAAGAACATATCTTCAAAATTTTACTCATCCCCATGAAAGTATGCTCCCTTAACGTTTCATCCTTTATTAAGAGTCATGGCAAGAACAGAAGCATTGAGGGAGAAGAACAGAAAGAGAAATCTTTCCCCCTTTTATCTTCCACCTTTCCAACATGAAATTAATGATTTGAAGATATATATTTCATAAAGAAGTATGTTTTAAAAATGAGTATTTTAAACCTAAAAATGCATAAATGTGTTAAGATAACTATGTGTAACAACAAATGTATACTGTCTATATACTTAAAAAATAATCAATAATAATAATAATAATAATGGTGGAATTAAACTGATCAATCCAGTAGAGCCATTAGGGCAAAACTATGTAGCAAAGTTCCAAGATCTTCTGCAATAATATGAGTAGGGTACATTCACAAAAGAAGCTTGAGAACTGGCTTATCACATTTTGAAATGATTCTTTACAATCTAAATATTAAGACTTCCAGTTTTGTGCCGTAGCACCCAGTCGTGGGATCACGGACCTCCGTACCACGAAGCTAGTTTCGCCCTGCCAGGAGACCCTAAATGGGTCTAAGTCGCCCCAGAGAGGCAGCAAAGAAAAGAAGGGTGCCCCGACGATTCTGGAATGACAGTGGTCATTTTGCTCAATTCAGGGAAAGCCTTCTAACCCGACAGGAGAAAGGCTGGTCACCTTTTGTTGATCAGCCCAAGCTACTTGCAGCCGAAGTCCAAAGGCACTAACCAGCACAACGTGAACAGTGTGCTTGAAACTGGGTGAGGAATTTGATCTTCTCTCTCCTATTTTATATCTGATTTCCTGGAAAAGTTTTCCAAGAAGCAAAAAGCCTCCCAAAGTGAGAAGGAGGGAGGATTACCTCACTCTTCTATAGATGGAAGCAGCAAATTAAACCCTTATGGGGAATAAAAATATAAAAACTACAATTTGGATAAATTTGAAAGCTAAGAAAATTGTTAAAACTCTATACCTGAAAAAGCATTGATGAAATTATATATATATATATATATATATATATATATATAAATAAAAAGAAGAACAAAAATAACTCTTTGTTCTAAAAAGTTGAAAAATGAATAGTGACATCTAGTGGAGGATTAGAGAAAACTATAGCAGCATTGACCCAGAATTTGGCAAGACACCTAGAAATAGCAAAAAACAGCTGGGAACAAAGGATTGAGCTATCTACTACTGAGTGAAATGACATATGTTTAGAAACTGCTGACCTTCTGGGATTATAAACACACTGAGCTGCATTCTTAAACCTAAATACTAAATAAATGTTTATATTCTACAATCTAAATATTAATATCCATCTATAAAATTACTCTGTGATCTCCTTAAAATTGTTAGGTTCAGAGTTCCAAATTATATATTCCTGAGGTTGGGGTAGAAAAATAGTATCTCCCCTCTCCCATATTAATGCAAGTTTTACAGTTTTGGTACAGGACAGATTTCATGATAATCCATTATATTTTTACTTTGGGAATTTTTTCTATATTCCTTTTTTTTTACATGAAGATTTTGACTTTAATTCACTTTTTAAATCTGGATTTCTCTGAGGCTGATAACAGTGTTTCTTCTGACCATAAAAAAGATTTGTGCTTAAAGAATTAAACCAGGACATCAACAAGGATTAAAAAGTCAGGATTGTGGTCACAACTGCACAATCAAAGCCCTACCAATTTTTAACCTATGTCAATAAAAAAGGGGCAAAACTTCAAATGTATGGTCGTAGATTTCTTTGATCTTCTCCTATGGAGACCCTTGCATAGAGGATAAAAATAAGCTTCAGAATTCAGCATGTCACACCAATTCTGTGCTCTGAATTTGATTCATGATGGTTATTTTATTATCCAGTTCTATGGACGTAATAAGTAAATAGCATGAATTAAGAACTGTCTTCATCTGAAATATTGCTCAGAAAATCAAACATGGAGAGCAGGACCACCTGGTTAGCAACATCTGATCTACTTTAATTATTCATTCCAATATAGAAAAAAGGAACTTACAATAATAATAATAATAATAATAATAATAATAATAATAATAATAATAATAATAATAATAATAATAATAATAATAATAATAATAATAATAATAATAATAATAATAATAATAATAATAATAATAATAATAATAATAAAGTTGGAAGGGACCCTGGAGGTCATCTAGCCCAACCCCCTGCTCAGGCAGGAAACCCTATACCATTTCGGACAAATGGCTGTCCAGTCTCTTCTTAAAAACTTCCAGTGTTGGAGCATTCACTGCTTCTGGAGGCAGGTTGTTCCACTGGTTAATTGTTCTAATTGTCAGGAAGTTTCTCCTTAGTTCTAGGTTGCTTCTCTCCTTGATTAGTTTCCATCCGTTGCTTCTTGTCCTGCCTTCTGGCGCTTTGGAGAATAGCTTGACTCCCTCTTCTTTGTGGCAGCCCCTGAGGTATTGGAACACTGCTATCATATCCCCCCTCGTCCTTCTCTTCATTAAACTAGACATACCCAATTCCAGCAACCGTTCCTTATATGTTTTAGCCTCCAGACCTCTAATCATCTTTGTTGCTCTTCTCTGTACTCTTTCTAGAGTCTCAACATCTTTTTTACATTGTGGTGACCAAAACTGGATGCAGTATTCCAAGTGTGGCCTTACCAAGGTATTGTAAAGTGGTATTAATACTTCACGTGATCTTGATTCTATCCCTCTGTTAATGCAGCCTAACACTGTGTTGGCTTTTTTGGCAGCTGCAGCACACTGCTGGCTCATATCTAAGTGATTGTCCACTAGGACTCCGAGATCCCTCTCACAGTTGCTACTATTGAGCAACGTACCACCTATACTATACCTGTACATTTGGTTTTTCTTGCCTAAATGTAGAACTTTACTTTTTTCACCGTTGAATTTCATTTTGTTAGATAGCGCCCAGTGTTCCAGTTTGTTCAGATCCTCCTGTATCTTAACCCTATCTTCTGGAGTGTTAGCTATTCCTGCCAGCTTGGTGTCATCTGCAAATTTGATGAGTTCCCCATCTATCCCCTCGTCCAAATCGTTGATGAAGATGTTGAAGAGCACTGGGCCTAGAACAGAGCCCTGGGGCACCCCACTACACACTTCCCTCCATGTAAATGCAGTTCCATTGAGGACTTGTGTGTCATGTTAAATATTCATTGCTAATAGATAATCTGTAGCTACATTAAAGGATCTTTAAAAAAATATGAAACACATCTCAAGGGCAATGGTGAGTTCTGCAGTTAATATTTCAAGCATGCTTCTCTTCAATAATTGTGAATTCATTTTTGTCTAGCCACCTTTGGAGAAGAGAGAAAGAACTATTGTATCATTCTTATAATAAAATCATAGAAGTTAATCTAGTGTCCCCCAGTGAAGTGTTCTCCAGAAGAGGTATATTGGATTGCAATAGTTTTGGGTAATCTAGTTGAAAATTGATGCTGAATGCAACTGTAGGACATCAGATTGGACAAATCTGATTTAACTAACCATACAAAAAGGCTTAGAACACTCATAGGGTATTGTTTCAATCTGATTTCAATCTAGCATTTCCAGACAAGTACATTTTAAATAAGAAAGTAGAATTTGGGTTTCCATAGTTGCATATGACTCCAACAACCTTTGCTGTATCCTTCCAAAAGTTCCAACTGTATGTAACAAAAGTAAAAAAAAACATCATGTATATTTAATTTTAAATAAATGTACCTAAAATGAAATCAAATTAATTTTTAATCCTGGTCCCACCCACTATTTTGTTGCTCTTGAAATATGCTTAAAGGATCATCCTGCTCCAAATGTAGCAAGTGATCTTTTTTTACCATGTATCATTGGTATTTGTCAGCAGAGAAGTTGTCTAGAATTTATCAGGACACTTTGAATCTTTGCTAGAGATACAAACAACATGAAGAGACAACTTTTTAGAAAGTTGTAAATGGCCTAAGGCAGGGGTAGGCAACCCAAAACACTCAAAGAGCCACTTGGACCCATTTCCCACCGAAAACAAAACACTGGGAGCCGCAAAACCCTTTTGACATCTAAAATGAAGATAACACTGCATATATCGGTTTTTTACCTTTGTGCTATGTATAAAAAAACTATAGTGTGTTGCATTTATGAAATCAATGAACTGCTAAAAAGAAAACAAATTTTTATTTCTGCACTCCATGCAAGAAAAACATTTTGAACTAAAAAAAAAAAGACGCTGGGTCGAAGGTTACCTTCAAATAAAATACTGAATGTCTATTTGAGTCCTCCTCATATTTATTAAATAAAAAGCCAAACTTAACTTATTCGCATGCAGCAAACCCAAAATGCTGTCTGCTTGTCATTCCGTCCGTCCGTCCACCCACCCACCTATCTGTCCACCTGCCCATCTGCCCGCCCGCCCGTCTGTCCATCTGCCCGTCCGCCAGTCCATCTGCCCATCTGTCTGCTCGTCTGTCCCGTCCGTCCATCTGCCCGTCCATCTGCCCATCCGTCCGCTTGTCCATCCATCTGCCCATCTGCCAGTCCATCTGCCCATCCGTCCGCTTGTCCGTCCACTGCCCGTCCGTCCGTCCATCTGCCCGTCCATCCATCCATCTGCCCGTCTGTCCACCCGTCCATCTGCCCATCCACCAATCCATCTGTCTGTACTGGAGCGTGCAGTCAGCTGACAATGAATTAAAAAAGGACTATTTCACTGAACGTCAAATATATATTTACAAAATAATAGCCAATTTTTATTTCAGCATGCATGCATGCAACAAAAACATTTTGAACTCCAAAAAAAAAAGACGCTGGGTCGAAGGTTACTTTCAAATGCAATAACAGCTATTTGAGTCCTCCTCATATTTATGAAATAAAAAGCCAAACTTAACTTATCCGCCTGCAGCAAATCCAAAATGCTGTCTGCTTCTGTCACTCTGTCCGTCCGTCCACCCATCTGTCCACCCACCAGTCCATCTGCCCATCTGTCCACTTGTCCGTCTGTCTGCCCATCCATCAGTCCATCTGCCCGTCCATCTGCTCATCTGCCTGTCCGTCCATCTGCCCGTCCGTCAGTCCATCTGCCCGTCCGTCTGCTCATCTGTCCATCTGCCTGTCCGTCAGTCCATCTGCCCGTCCGTCTGCTCATCTGTCCATCTGCCCGTCCATCAGTCCATCTGCCCATCCATCTGATCGTCTGCCCATCCATCTGCTCATCTGCTCGTCCATCCATCTGCCCATCCGTCAGTCCATCTGCCTGTCCATCTGCTCATCTGCCCATCCACCAGTCCATCTGCTCGTCTGTCCATCTGCCCATCCGCCAGTCCATCTGTCTGTCTGTACTGGAGTGTGCAGTCAGTTGTCAACGAATAAAAAAAGGACTATTTCACTGAACTATGTCAAATAAATATTTGCTAAATAATAGCCAAGTAAACTATTTTACCTGGTTAATGTGATTTTTGCTTCTCAACATCAGCACACAGCATCTGTACATCAGGGCTGTAAGAGGTCACCTTCATCTTTAAACAAGATTGCAGGCTGTTGTCTGTGAGGCGTGAACGATATTTGTTTTTAATATAATTCACGTTGGAAAAGACCTGTTCACATACGTATGTGGATCCGAAGATCGACAGGACTCCAAATGTGTATTTTTTCATATTTGAGTAAGTGCTGGGGATGGCATTCCATGTATCGAATATCAGCTTGTCCTGTTTGGGAAGGTTTTCAATATCACTCCATTTGTGATTCAGCGCGAGATTGGCCTTCTGACGGGCGACATCTTCAAGATTATCGGTCAAGCGTTGGAACTTGGACACCCATATATCTTTGTCGGCTATGTCTGCAAGTTCCATCTCCAGATCGGGTTGACTTACCCCTGCAAATGCACTCATATTCAATGCAGATGAATCGCTGGTCAGGGGAGTGACAGGGAAAGATAATGTATTTTTTTCCTCTCTGAACTCACAGAATCGCTTCCCAAATGATGTTTGCATTGCAATGATTGCAGACTGCAAATACTCTGAATTTATCATATTGTGACCTTGTTTGAACTCTCGCAAAGAGGGGAACTGAGACAGTGTACCTCTCTGTAAATCTCTGCCAAATACTGTTAACTTGCGCTCAAATGCCAAAACTTCCTCCAGCATGTGCAGGGCTGTGCCTCCTTTACCCTGAAGAGTTGTGTTCAGCGTGTTCAGGTGTGCTGTCATATCTACCATGAAATGTAGCTTTTCCAGCCACTCTGGTCGTTCCAGCTCAGGAAAGATGAGCCCTTTGCTGCCCAGGAAAGTTTTCACCTCTTCCAGACACGCAGCAAAGTGTTTTAGCACCTCCCCTCTGGACAGCCACCGGACTTTGTTGTGCAGCAGGAGATCAGAATACGTGCTTTCCACCTCCTCTAGTAGCAAACAGAACTGATGGTGATTTAAGTCTTGTGCCATTATTTTACTGACAATCTGAATGACAACATTCATCACTTCTGTGCATTCCGGAGGAAATGTTTGAGCACACAAGGCCTCTTGGTGAAGGATGCAGTGAAATGTTAGCAGCTTTCTACCCAGCGACTTCTGAAGTAAAGCCACAAAGCCCTTCTGCGCTCCTGTCATACTTGGTGCCCCGTCAGTAGCCACTGACACCAGGTGGGTGGTGTTTATTTCATTGGTTCTTAAATAATCCAAGACAGCCTCACAGATGTCCTCTCCCCGTGTTTGGCCTTTTAGTGGTATCAACTCAATCATTTCTTCCTGTGGCCCAGCAGAGTTTACATATCGGCAGAACAGCGCTATTTGTTCAATATCAGTTTTGTCTTTGGATGCATCACAGGCAATTGAGAACGCCTCAGCTGAATTGATGTCTTTAATTTGCTGTCCAGTGATGTTTTCCTGCCATTTTTATGGTTCGATCTTTGACAGTCTTCGCAGAGAGAGGCATATCTCTGATTTTCTGCACAATTTCACTCTTGTTTTTGAAGTCCGAGAATAGATGTTCTGAAATCTTAATGAATGATTCCTTGATATACTCTCCATCTGTAAACGGCTTCCCGTGCCTGACTATTTCCTGAGCAGCCACAAAACTAACATATGTAGTTGAATTTGCAGACTTCACCCACTTCTTAAAATGATTCTTGCTCAGATCAACCTTCCGCATCAATTCCGAAACGACTTTTTTTCTCTCATCTCCTTCTGGGTATTTTTCAGCAAAGGCTGTGTGTTTATTCTGGAAATGTCTTGCAACATTTGACTTTTTGTTGTTTGCCAATTTCTCACCACATATTAAACATACTGGTAAACCAGTCTTGTCAGTTGTGAAAGCAAATGAATGTGCCCATGTATCATTAAACACTCTGTTTTCTTCCGAAATTTTTCTTTTCTTGCATGATTTATCCATGGTTGGCCTACTGGGGGTCGAAAAGCACAATAAATCTCATGCCGGCAGGTGTCGTGGATTGGCAATTATAACCAGTACTGGGAATCAAATAATTTAACAACCAGTTCCCTGCAGAATTCCCCCCCCCCGCAAGGAGCACCCCGCCACCACTACTTCCCCCCCCACCCGATGGAGCGCTCCACTGCCACTGCTGCTTCCCCACCAGGACGGAGCGCTCCACCGCTGCATAGCCCAGGCATGGCCAAGCAGCAGCAGCAAAGTTCATCCTCCCCACTCAAGGCGCAGCAGCAGGACTGCTCTCAATAAGGCAGGTGAACACGAGCGAGCAGCACAGCCGGTTCTTATTGTTTGAGAGCAATCCCGCTGCTGCGCCTCCACTTTCTTCAACCACGATCTCCCCTCCCCAGCCAGCCAGCTCTTCCATGAATTTAACATGGACATTAAAATGGTTCACCACCTTTATCAATATCATAAAGAAAAGTTTAAGAACTTTAATTGTGCTTGATCAGGTGCACTCATTTTCCTCCAGTCACTCTCTTGGCATCTCTACCCACTACATCTGAAAGCCAGAGGACTCACAATGATCCACACTCATAGAGAGGATCCTGCAATCTAATCTGAGCTGTCATAACCTTTCATTATAGCAGGTTATTCTCTATCTCTCTTTGTCTCTGTCTCTCTGTCTCTGTCTCTCTCTCATTACAATGCTCTCTGTTTTTCAAATATTTTTACTAAGGATTATAAATGAAAAGAGTAAAAGCCGGTGCAAACAATAAAAACCACAAATAGAAAAATAGGGAAAAAAATGCGGGGGGAAAAAAGAAGAGAGGAGAAAGAGGGGGAAAAAACCCTTTCTCCTTCATCCCAACAGGTAAAAACAATTTTAGCAGCTAATCTACCATCTTTAAATACAGCATAATTACCCACATACCTCATCTCTTAATTAAACAAACATCATAATATTTCATTAAACGTTCTTTACTAAAAGTCTAGCAAGGACAACCACATATATTCATATTCTCCTTCTCTCTCCCCCCCCCTCCCCCTCCCAGCAAAGCACTTATTTGGAAAGTAGGATGACCTGCAGAATTAACCAACTGGCTTTGTTTTTCTTTATTCAGAAAACTATTCCAGCAGTATTCAACAAATAACTGTAAAGAAATGAATACCTTCTTGTTTAGCCATTTTATTTGGATGGGTTGGATTTGTGTTGTTAAGTGAGACATTTGTTTAATGAGTTCTGCCCCATTTTGCGACCTTTCTTACCAACATTGCTAAGTGAATCACTGCAGTTGATAAGTCAGTAAGCAGACTGACAAAGTGGAAATTACATGTTGCTACTAAAAGGGCTTGTGGTTCCCTGTCTGATGCAAGAAATATGATATTCAGGGGTGCTCCTGAAGAAAAGGCTGTGTGCAGGTAGAAAGGGTGATACTCCAGTAAGGGGGTGCAATGATTACAATAAGCTCCTGCATATAGAATAGAATAGAGGTGGAAGGGACCTTGGAGGTCTTCTAGTCCAGCCTCCTGCTCAAGCCCGTACAGAAAAGTGGGGGTCTTTAAATAGTCACGTCCACTTCCCCCCCTTTTTTTCCTATTGTTTGCAATGACCAGTTGCAGACATCCACATGTGTATGCATGTCAGGTTTGGAAGCCTCCGTTTAAGTCTCTGCGTGTGCACAGACATAGGCTGACTTAGGAGCGAAAACACTGCTGATAGATCTTGTCATTCTTGTGGGATTTTTGCATGCAGTTTAGTTGTGTGGAGGGGGAGGGGGAGGAGGAAGTGCGGAGCAGCCAGTCAGAGCCCAGATTGTTTGCTTATTGAGAGAGAGAGAAAGAAAGAAAGAAAGAAAGAAAGAAAGAAAGAAAGAAAGAAAGAAAGAAAGAAAGAAAGAAAGAAAGAAAGAAAGAAAGAAAGAAAGAAAGAAAGAAAGAAAGAAAGAAGGGAGGGAAGGAAGGAAGACAAGAAAGGAAGAAGAAAGGCAGGAAGAATATGGGAAGGAAGGAAGGAAGGAAGGAAAGAAGGAGGCAGGCAGGCAAGAAAGGAAGAAGAAAGGCAGGAAGAATATGGGAAGGAAGGAAGGAAGGAAGGCAGGCAAGAAAGGAAGGAAGAAGAAAGGCAGGAAGAATATGGGAAGGAAGGAAGGCAAGAAAGGAAGAATAAAGGCAGGAAGAATATGGGAAGGAAGGAAGGAAAAAAGAAAAACAGGAAGGAAGGAAGGAAGATATAACCTTCAGCAAAGCAGCCTCCCTGCAAAAGAAACCCATTCCCACTTATGTGAGCAGACACGTGCCCCCACAAGCAGCTCCCCCCTCAGCCTCCAAGCCAAAAACCTCGCCTTGCTTTAATTGCAGGCAAAACCTGTCGAAAGCCCAACCACCCCGTGCAGAAGCGCTGCCTGCTCGCTTTTCCAGGGCGCTCCAGCCCAGCTTCTTTCCTCCCTTTTAGCTGGCTGGACAACCTTTAAAATTGGCCTTTTCTCTTTATTTATTGGGGGGGGAATCTGCAAGCATGCCAACTGGGGCAGCGGGGCAGCCGGAGAAGAGCGGCCAGCCAGGAGGACGCGCGACCTGCCCACCAGCCTATCCAGGCTGAGCTGCTCCTGAGTAAGCGCGCCGGCCAGGTGACGCCGAGGCCACTTTGGAAACAGAAAGTAAGCGTCGTGCAAAGCGGAGTGGCTTGCCTCCGCGCCTCGGAGCCGGAGGATTTTTGCATGCAGTTTACTTGTGTGTGGGGGGGAAGGAGGAGGAGGAAGCGCAGAGCAGCCAGTCAGAGCCCAGATTGTTTGCTTATTGAGAGAGACAGAGAGAGAGAGAGAGAGAGACAGAGAGAGAGAGAGAAAGAGAGAAAGAGAGAAAGAGAGAAAGAAAGAAAGAAAGAAAGAAAGAAAGAAAGAAAGAAAGAAAGAAAGAAAGAAAGAAAGAAAGAAAGAAAGAAAGAAAGAAAGAAAGAAAGAAAGAAAGAAAGGGAAGGAAGACAAGAAAGGAAGAAGAAAGGCAGGAAGAATATGGGAAGGAAGGAAGGAAGGAAGGCAGGCAAGAAAGGAAGAAGAAAGGCAGGCAGGCAGGCAAGAAAGGAAGAATAAAGGCAGGAAGAATATGGGAAGGAAGGAAGGAAAAAAGAAAAACAGGAAGGAAGGAAGGAAGATATAACCTTCAGCAAAGCAGCCTCCCTGCAAAAGAAACCCATTCCCACTTATGTGAGCAGACACGTGCCCCCACAAGCAGCTCCCCCCTCAGCCTCCAAGCCAAAAACCTTGCCTTGCTTTAATTGCAGGCAAAACCTGTCGAAAGCCCAACCACCCCGTGCAGAAGCGCTGCCTGCTCGCTTTTCCAGGGCGCTCCAGCCCAGCTTCTTTCCTCCCTTTTAGCTGGCTGGACAACCTTTAAAATTGGCCTTTTCTCTTTATTTATTGGGGGGGGGAATCTGCAAGCATGCCAACTGGGGCAGCGGGGTGGCCGGAGACGAGCGGCCAGCCAGGAGGACACGCGACCTGCCCACCAGCCGATCCAGGCTGAGCTCCTCCTGAGTAAGCGCGCCGGCCAGGTGACGGTGAGGCCGCTTTGGAAACAGAAAGTAGGCGTCGTGCAAAGCGGAGAGGCTTGCCTCCGCGCCTCGGAGCCGGGAGGATTTTTGCATGCAGTTTACTTGTGTGTGTGTGTGGGGGGGGAGTAGGTCTTCCCTGCCGCTCCGCTCGGACCGCCGGCTTCTGGTTGCTGGGCTGCCTCCCTCCGGAGCTGTCTTTCCCCGCAGCTTCCTCGCCCTCCCAGCAAAAGAACCCCAGAGAACCCTTGCCTGTGAGCCAGGCCTGCCGTCCGCGTGACTGTGATAGGCAACGGCCCCAACTCTGCTCCTGGGCTGCGAAGGGGCGCGGCTGCCCGGTCGCTGCCACCTCTCCCGCCCCGCTTAGCACCACTGGCAGCAGCAGCGGCGGCGGGAGGATGGCGAAGAGGCGCGGCTGCCCGGTCGCTGCCGCCTCTCCGGCCCCGCTTAGCGCCACTGGCAGCAGCGGTGGTGGCGGGAGGACGGTGAAGGGGCGTGGGTGCCCAGTCGCCGCCGCCTCTCCGGCCCCGCTCAGCGCGGGTGGCGGCGGCGACATGAGGACGGTGAAGGGGCGCGGCTGCCCGGTCGCTGCCGCCTCTCCCGTCCCGCTTAGCACCACCGGCAGCAGCAGTGGCGGCGGGAGGACGGCGAAGAGGCGCGGCTGCCCGGTCGCCGCCACCTCTCTGGCCCCACTCAGCGCGGGTGGCGGTGGCAACATGAGGACAGCGAAGGGGCGCAGGTGCCCAGTCGCCGCTGCCTCTCCCATCCCGCTTAGCACCACCGGCAGCAGCGGCGGCGGCGGGAGGACGTGAAGAGGCGCGGCTGCCCGGTCACCGCCGCCTCTCCCGTCCTGCTTAGCACCACCGGCAGCAGCAGCGGCGGTGGGAGGATGGCAAAGAGGCGCGGCTGCCCGGTCGCCACCGCCTCTGCTCAGCACGGGTGGCGGCAGTGGTGGCGGCGGCGACAGGAGGACGGCGAAGGGGCGCCACACAGCAGGTGGGAAAAGGGCCGGACAGTCGCCACGGGGGAATCTCAAAAGAGGCCAAGACGGCCGAAAGGCGTGGGCCGAGAGGGGAAGTTTCCGAGACCCCCGGTGACCCCCCTCAGGGCTAGCAGAGGCGGCAGCGGAGAAGGGTGAGGGGAGACCTGGCGGGCAGGGAAGAGGCACCCCGAGACTCGCCACCCCCACCCGCGGCTCCTTACCCAGGTTTTGCCTCCGGAGGACGGCAAAGGGACACCTTTCCAGCCGTCCTCCCAGCTCTTCCACCGCTGCTGCCACGTGCGGTCTGAAGAAGGAAAGAGGTTTGTGGGTAGTCCCACAAACCAAAAAGTTCAACCAATCAATTCAAACTTTGTGAATTTTTTTTTTGTGAGAAGTTTGAATTCATTGGTTGAACTTTTTTTATCCCCCCTTTTTTTTTCCGGACTGCACATGGCAGCAGAGGGCAGGGAGCCGCAGGAGACGGCTGAAAGAGCCGCATGCGGCTCCGGAGCCACGGGTTGCCGACCCGTGGCCTAAGGGCTCAGAAGGATCTGAAATAAGATTTTTATATTTATGGCTGTTTGGAAAACCCATATAGACTTTTTGCATAAAGTGGAAAAATTAACTTAAGATTTGTGGTTTTGATTATTAGGGAAAAAACCTAAATAATAGAAAAGAGTGGTATTTTTATATATATATATTTTATTGATGATTTCTTTTTTTCCCCACTCAATAATTGGTGAACAGTGTGTTGTCTGGGTTACATTTGTAAAAGAATCATTAACAATTAATTTCTATAATCCATATTCCACATGTTAATTTTAGTTGATTTCCTCTTTCCCCAAAATAACCTCTTTTGCAAGCATTGGGTTAATACAATTCTTATTATTTTGATAAATAACAATTAAATGTATATTTTTTTCCAATATTCCTAAAAATAATAATCATATCAGTATAATATTTCTTTTCTATTCAATCATTCTGATTACCTCATCATAAATCCTGTTACAATCCTTATTTTAGTTTATTCTAGATATTCTAGATATTCTTGCTGGGGGAGATTTTCTCAAGAGTTAATTACATTTACATTTACAAATTTAACTCTATTTTGTCCATATAAGCCATCTCATACTTTTACATTTCTTAAGAAATAGATAAAACAATGAAAAGAGAAAAAAGAAGAAAAAAGAAGAAAAAAGAGAAAGGAAAACAAGAGTAAAGAAACATAAGAAATAACATACTATTTAAAATGTCTATCCCTCCTTGGCTAATATATATTTATTTCCTTAATTTCTTATTTTTTTTAACCATAATTAAGAATATATTTGATCTTTAATCTTTAAACATTCCATTCAATACATCTAGTCATCTAGTCTTTTAACTCTTACTAAAAACATTTTTTTTAGTTTTCTTAGATTCAGTCACATTTAAATATCTAAAACATTTCCTTTATTTGAATCATTTCAACTTTTTTATGTTACTCATAGCAAGAAAAAGAACACAAAAGAGAAAAAAACATACTATATTGTTTAGAGAATTCATCCCTCTTAAAATAATATATTCCAAAGTTTTTCTATTTCTTTAACCATATTCAAACAAATGTTTCTTTTTTAAGTATTCTCTCTGGTAGGTCCCATCATCTATTTTCTTGGTTTCCATCTTAATCTTTTTCCTTTGCCCAATATCTTGCTTAATCAGTGTATTTTGTTGAATCAAAAGGTTTTTCCATATGTTCATAAATGTTGCTGTAAATGTAAAAGGTAAGTCAGCATTTGCCCACTGCTTTTTATTAGGAATCTTTTTCCTTCTTTTTCTCTCTGCTTCTCTTGTTGCTTTTTGTTTCTCTGGTTCTGGTATTTTTCTTAATATTTCTGTAGAATGTTTTATCCAGTCTTTTTTCTTGTCCTCAAATTTATTTTGCAGTGTTGAAAAATCTAGTATTTCTTTCCCCCCCACTTTGGAAATAGCTTTGGAGTCAGAATTGTTGTTATTCTGTTTTTGTTCCCTCAGGTTTGCAAGTCTCACTTTATCTACACAGCTGTACTTTTTTATAACTTTGAAGGTCACAGGCAAGATTAATTTTTTCCCCCTGGTTTTACCTTGACTGTCATAATCCTCATCCACCAGTAGGTGTCCTCACTGGTTCATTTTTCAGATTTTATTCCTCTGTGAAAGGTTAAGATTCGCCTCTTCCGATAGCAAAAGGGAGGGGGAAACCCCCCCTTTCTTCACTTTCGGAGGGTTTTTTTGCTTCTTGGGAGTTTCTCCCCTTCAGGAAAGTAGGTAGGGTAGAGAAAATAAATGTTCTTACCCAGATTCAAACACACTGTTTACGATCAGCTTAAATTAGTGCTTTTGACTTTCGTTGCTTGCAGCTGGGGCTGGACTCTGAAGTTAAGCCAGCCTTTCTCCTGTTGGTTTCTGGAAGGCTTCTCCTGGACCGATCGGGTCGACCGCTGTCTCTCCAAGGTCCCTGGGACTTCCTTCCTTCATTGCCACCTCTCCGGGGCAGCTTCTGGCCCATTTAGGGTCCCCTAACAGGAAGAAACTCAGCTGAAGAGCTCGGAGTCCCGAGTCTCTCAACTGCTTCGCTGCTTGCAGGAAACGGAAGTCTCCAGAGTGGTATTATTTTGTAACCATAGAGTAAGATATAATTTTATAATTGTAGTAATATTTGCTGCAAAGGAAATTGGAAGCTTCTTTCAATTAGTTTATATTCTTTCTTTCTCCATTTTTTTCTTCTTTACTATTTTTACTCTTTTAATTTGTTTAGTTATGTTCTTTGTAAAATAAAATTTTATTTTAAAAAGGGACTTTTGCAATGCAAAAATGTCTTCTCACACATAAATATGTTTATACATGTTGATCATTAGAAATGACAAGTTCTTCTCATTACTTTTCAAGTTTTATAAAGTCTGCTTTCTGCACATTGAAATGTTCAGTTCTGAGACTAAAACCTAATTGTCATGCTTTTCTAAAATTTTGGACATGTAAAAATGGTTATAGTGAAATTATTTCTTTGTTTAGAAGCAATGCAGGCCACATTTGAGCACTAGCATCCCAAATAGACATCCGAAGATACTATAAGTAGAAATGATATACACCTTCCTTCAATTGGAACAAAAGATCTAGGCCAATCTTATGTCTGGATACTGTGGGTTCATATCTCCTGGCTAATAATAAGAAAACAGCTTTCTCAATCACTTTTGCCAAAGAGAAGGGGGTCACTGAATGAGATTTATTCCATAGGTGTAGTGGAAGGGTCTTAAGTGCTACATAAAGGAATAATGTGTTCCCTATATGGTATCTTGAATAGATCTAGTTAAACAATAGTGTACTATGACTAGGGCAATCACATTCAGAAGTAAGGATACTAACGGTCAAAGTTTAGGGAACAAGCTGGGTGAACTTGAAATATTAGTACAAGAAGACAGATATGATATAGTTGCCATTACTGAAACCTGGTGGGATGAAACTCATGACTGGAATGTACTGCTGGCAGGATACAAACTGTTCAAAAGAAACAGACTGAACAAAAGAGGAAGTGGAGTTGCATTATATATAAAAGATCACTACATCTCTACAGAAATCCACAAAACCAAGGATGAAAACCTCCTAGAATCCATATCGGTTAATATAAAAGGAAAAAAGAATGACATTGTTATAGGAGAAGCAGTCCTAAACAAATTACGGGCAGCTCACCTTTATGCAAAACTTTTTAAGTGCGAATTTCATAGGGATAAAATTGACTACCTAGGATCCCGCATATCCCCCGAGGGCATAGAAATGGACCCCGAGAAAGTCCGAGCCGTGCTAGAATGGGCTCCGCCCCGCACTAGGAATCAACTGCAGAGCTTTTTTTATATAGCCACACCACAGCTAAAATATTGTATAATCTAAAGTACTATGGTCAAAAAGAATAGCTGATAACATTGTCTGATTCTCTACATTTATAATTCTTGAATTACTCCCCAGGGCTTTATGTATTGACAAGAAAGATGAGAAATAAAAATCTAAAAGATGTTATAAGACATCTTTTTTAAGGTCAACTAAAAACATCAGTAAAAAGCACTCAAAAAGATATACATGTGAAGTTGCAGCACATTCAGTGTTGTGGATCCAAAATCTCTTGCTTTGTGGAAAGAGGTCTTGATGGAAGGAATTTTTCCAATGAAAAAGGGAACAACTGCATCTGGTTTATAAATTATGAGACACCATATATTATCTGATTCCTTTCCAGTATTTTGGCTGATTACTAAGTATGGATGCCAATAGTTATTAATATGGACAGATTCTACCCAGAGTCATGTTTGTGAGATGGGCAACTACATACACTTGAGGAATGAATGAATGAATGAATGAATGAATAAATAAATAAATAAATAAATAAATAAATAAATAAATAAATAAATAATACACACATACATACATACCAGTAAAATGTTCATATCTTTTCCTCATTCATAATTGAGTCAGTTGGCCCATACAAGCTATCAGGTGTACGGTGCCTGGTACAGAAGTGCAATGTTGTGTTAATCCTAGCAATAGCATTATTGCTGTTGTTATTTTGTGCAATAGAAATGTAACATGATTTTTTTAAGGTGAGTCAAAATATATACACCAATACTTTGTGAAATGGAATAAAACCAAATGCATAAAAATATATTCTTAGTTTCAAACACTGTATGATGCCTTCTTTGTTCTTGCTCTCAGATTAGAGAGATAGAATTGTTATTTTTATCAAGTTTCATACCAGATGCTCTTCAGAGAGGAATATATTTCATTATATATTCCTGTGGTTTTACATATTAACAGGAGGCAATATAAACCTGATTCAGCAACACAATTTAGATGAGAAAGATATGGGAACTTAAAAAGTACTTTGTGTAAATGGTTAAGGTCTCAGACTAGAAACTGGGAGAGTGTGAATTCTAGTCCCATTTTAGGCACAAAGTCAGTTGGGTGACCTTAGGACAGTCATTTTCAGCCCTAGGAGGTTGGCAATTGCAAATCACTTCTGAAAGAACCTTACCAAGAAAACTGCAGGGCGAATCTTTGTGGATCACGGGCCGGCGGTAGCAGCCCCTGGAACCCTCGGGAGAAAGGTGGACCGCATTTATGTGAGCCGCCATTAACAGCTGTTTGTCGGGAACAAAAATGAAGCATAGAGGAATAGCAAACAATTGAGCCGGGTGAGCGTATGATCTTCTTTCCTGTGAAGATGAACTTTCTTTAAAATACCTGCCTGCCTTTAGCTTAAGCGGAAGGCTTTAGGGAGTGGGTGGAGTTTTTTTCCCTCTCCCCCTCCTGCATATAAGCCCTTCAGTGGCTGCCTCTTTGGGGCAGCATTCGGCCCGAACGGGCCCACCTTCAGAAGAAATTCGGACCCAGGGAACGGAGCAGTTTCCCCCTGGGTCTAGCCTCAGCGACATCACCGGAAGCATCTTCTCTTGTGATCAGAAGATGCTGAGGGGCTAATGAATCAGGTTGACTGAAATCATATTTTCAACATCAATAAGTCAAGCTGACATTTTAAAAGGCAACAGTTTGTATTAACTGTATTATTACGGATATATTTAAACAAATTTAAGTAGTAATTACTGGTTCAATGCTGGAACATAGTTCCTAATGATATTTCTAATAAGTCTAATGATAGACTTCTAAAGGAATGTTTCTGACCCAAAGTAGTTTTCTGTCTGTCTGCACGTAATCCTCAGGTTATTGCTTGGTTCTGCTGAGGTATATCACATCCCCTTCAACAACTTTTAAAATAGCAATGCTGTCTAAGCTTTAACAGGAATTTGGGAGCTTTATTTCTTTAAAGATATTGTTTTTCACGTACGGAAAAGCCATTCTACTTATATTGTTCATTTTAAAACTTTTTTTCCCTCACTCTGGGCCACCTTTGCTTTTTTTTAAGTTTTGGCAACATTGTATCTAGTGGCCACTGTGAGAACTTTCACTTTCCCTTGTCTGGTGTTTATTCAGACTAGGAACTTGGCTCTACGCCCACACACTTGGCTGCATGCCCAGACATTCTTATCTGACTTTGAAACCAGCTGGTAGAAGACTCCCTTTTTTTTCTTGTTTCTCTCCTTTTTGTTTTAATTTGGATTTACAGCACAGACTATATACCTTAGATATATGTCATTTGGATTTTTTCTTTTGGAATACAAACACCTCTACGATTAATTGAATTTTAAGATATCTTTTTCTTTTATATAGTATTTTTTTCCTTTTCTTCCTGTTTTGTGAAGACATCAAATTGGATTACAAATTGGATATTTTTCTTTGTTATTGATTTTGGTTTTTTGGCTTTTTTTGTGGTTTTTTTCCTCTCTCTTCTTTTTCGCCTTTTTCTTTTTGTCTTTGTTTTTCTTTTTTTTCCTCTTTTTTTCCCTTCGGAATTTTTTTTTGTCCTGTTCTCTTCTTAGAATTATTTTCTCCTTTTTAATTCTTTTTTACTCCTTCTCCTAGCAATAGGAGCTTATTGGATTACAATTGGCCATTGGGCCTCCTGGTGGATTACAATATAACAAAATAACTCAACAATGAGTGCTTCAAACCTGACTAAAACTGGGAGAAAAGGATCTTCTGCTCCTGCTTCGACCTCCAGCAGTCCAGTCTATCAAAAATCACTTACTATAGCATTGCAACAAGAAAAAATGGAAACACAACAGAAAGACACCCAAGTAATACTTCAGGCAATTGCAGCCTCGAATAATAAGCTTGAAGACATGAAAAAATATCTTGATAGAAACTACGAAGATTTGAAAAAGGATTTTGCTACAATGAATCAAAAAATTGAAAGCTTTCAACAGGCCATCACAGATAATCAACAAAGGATCCAAAAGATAGAAGATAAATCCATGGAGGTTGATCAGAGACTAGAATCTATACAAGAGGAGAACCAAAGATTGGCCCAAACAAATGCAGAACTGGAAGAGTTGTTAGCTGTCATGGAGATGAAAAGAGTATCATACTTCTTAAGATTTCAAAACATAATAGAAGATAAGGATGAGAACTTAGTAGGCCTGATAGTCGAGTTAGCAGACCTCTTAGGAATGGGCAAGGCTCAAATGGAAGGAGAAATAGACCAGATTTTTAGAGTCAATTCAAGCTACGTCAGAAAAAATAGAGTCCCCAGGGAAGTCCACATCAGATTTCTCAAAAGATCAACCCGGGATGAGATTTTGAGAATCGTAAGAGATCAACCACTAAAATATAAAGAGAAAGAACTACTAGTACTTAAGCAAATCCCTAGAAGGATTAGAGAGGCCCGAAGAGAATATCAATTCTTAACTAGAAAATTGATTTATAAAGGAGTGAACTTTAGATGGCTGGTCCCAGAAGGGATATTAATTTTCTGGGACTCCAAAAGATATAGATTGGATACCCCACTTAAAGCAGCAAAATTCTTTGATAATTACAGATCCTTCTTTGAAAAAGGGGATCCTGAATCTAAGAAACAAGAGGAGATGGGCACTGTAGGAGCCACCAAACAAGTGGAGGAGGAAGAAGTCAAAAAGACTGCTCCAGAGGAAGGAGCAAGACCCAGAGACCAGAGACAATTAAGATGTCCTAGGAAACTGAGACCTAGATATAACTGAAGCCATGGAGGAGATCGGAATTTTATCAATAAATATAAATGGACTGAACTCCCCCTCAAAGAGGAGTTTTTTTTTTACCAGACTACAAAAATTAAATTTGGATATAATTTGCCTCCAAGAGACACATATCAAGAGACAACATTCTAAAATTTTAGATCAACCGAAAATGGGTAAGCTTTATTGTTCACTTGCACTTCAAAAGAAAAGAGGTATAGCCCTTTACATAAAAGAAAAGCTGAATTCTAAAGAAGTTTTTGCAGATGAAGAGGGGAGAATGCTAATGGTGGAAACTATGATTGATCAAAAACAGATATTGATGGTCACAATATATGCACCCAATGACAAACAGGAACAGTTTTATGAACAACTACACAGCAAAATATTGGACTTATATTATCAAAATCTTTGTATATTGGGTGATTTTAATGCGATAGCAGATCCAACTCAGGACTATAAAAGCCATAAACAAGGGAGAAAAGGGGGAAATGCTTTACCTAAGGCCTTTTTAAAAATGAAAGAAGAACTGTCTATTCAAGATATATGGAGAGAGATGAATCCAGAAAAATCACAATATACTTTTTACTCAAATAGGCACAAATCATGGTCTAGAATTGACATGATATGGACTTCTTATGACTTAAAAATGATGATACAAGAGATTGAGATAGAAACCAATATCTGGGCAGACCATAATCCAATAAAAATGATCTGGAAAGGCACTAAGAAAAAATTAAGATGGTCCCTGAATAAATCTATACTTAAAGAGAAAGAATTCTTACAATTAGCGACAAGGGAAATGGATTTTTTTTTAATTAATAAGAAAGAAGAAAAGTCTTTCCAAAATGTGTGGGATATGGCCAAAGCATACTTTAGAGGCGTGGCTATAACTTATACTGCTAAAAAGAACAAAGAGAAGAAACAACTACAGTTAAAGCTGAAAGAAGAACTTAAAAAGTTGGAATTTGAGTTACAAATGGATCCTCAAAAGAAAGCTCTTAAGAAACAAATGGAGATAATAAAACATAAACTACATTTGGCCGAGATGGAAATAATCGCTCAACAGATTAAACGCTCAAAACAGAACTTCTTTGAAAACGCTAATAAGCCCGGAAGATGGTTAGCATATAGGCTAAAGAAAGAAAAGGAAAAAAGAATGATTAATAAGCTACAAGACCCGAAAGGAGAACTACATTTCCATAACGCCGCAATGAAAAAGATTATTAAAGACTATTATGAGACACTATATAAAGCTGAGGTGGTCTCGAAAGAGGGAATACAAGCTTATATCAAAGAAAATGCTTTGCCAAAAATTCTGGAGAACATTCGAAATATATTAAACCAGAAAATATTGATGATGGAGATCACAGAAGCTATAAAAAGACAAAAAAAAGATAAGACCCCGGGTCCAGATGGCCTTCCTGCAGAATTTTATATGGCATTTCAGGACTTATTAAGCCCGATTTTGAAGGAATTGTGCAATGAAACCTTTTCAGAGACGAAAATTCCAAATTCATGGATGGAAGCTAATATTACTCTGATACCTAAAGAAGATACTGATCTTACACAAATAAAAATTTTTAGACCAATATCGTTATTAAATGTGGACTATAAAATCTTTGCATCAATGATGGCAGAAAGAATGAACAAATTTCTGACTGAATTTATTCATGTAGACCAAAACGGTTTTTTACCTAAAAGACAAATAAAAAATAATTTAAGGATTATATTAAACATTTTGGAATATTATGAAAATCATCCAGAGAAACAGATGGCATTGATATTTCTCGACGCGCAAAAAGCGTTTGATAATTTAAATTGGCAATTTATGTTTCAGCAGTTGATTGAAATGGACTTTGGCAATAAGTTTATAAACATAATTCAAGCAATCTATAATAAACAAACAGCCAGGATATTGTTTAATGGAGACTTTACAGAAAGTTTTGATATAAAAAAAGGCACAAGAGAGGGATGTCCATTATCCCCATTGCTATTTATCTTAACATTGGAAGTGCTCACTAGGAATATTAGGCAAGATACAGAAATAAAAGGATTGGAGATTAAAGACCAAAAATATAAATTACAAGCTTTTGCAGATGATTTGGTTTTTATCATGGAGGAACCACTAGAAACAACTACTAAGCTATTGCACAAAATTGAAAAATTTGGAGAAGTGGCGGGTCTGAAAATAAATAGAGAAAAGACTAAGGTTTTAACAAAAAATTTAACAGATAAACAGAAAACCTACTTTACAAAAAGGACAGATTTGCAAATAGTCAAAAAAGTGAAATACTTAGGCATCTACTTAACATCAAAATCTACAACATTAAAAGAAGATAATTATGAAAGACTGTTGAAACAAATAAAATCCGATCTGGAAAAGTGGAAAAACTTACAATTATCACTGCTAGGAAGAATAGCGACTGTGAAGATGAATATCTTACCAAAACTACTTTTCTTGTTTCAAACAATTCCTGTTAAACTGGGAAAAACCTTCTTTGATGACTTAAATACAAAGATACTAAGATTTATATGGCAAGGGGAAAAAGCATATATTAAAGTTAAAATGTTACAAGAAACCAAAGATAGTGGAGGATTTGGACTACCGGATTGGAGACTTTATTATCAAGCAGCTATTCTGTCGTGGATTAAAGCAGGGCTTTTCAACCTTTTCACCAATTGTACCACTTTTAGGATATGGCAATATTCGAGTACCACCTAGTAAGGTGTCAAAAACTTGATGACCAAAAAAAAAACCCTGTTCAAAGTTGCAATTGCACTGAAATGACTTATGACCATTTTTCACACTTATGACCATTGCAGCATGCCCAGGGTCATGTGATTTATATTTGGATGCTTGGCAACTGATTCATATTTATGATGGTCATAGTGTCCCAGGGTCATGTGATCCCCTTTTGCAACCTTTTGACAAGCAAAGTCAATGGCAGGGCTGCTGGTGGCCAAGTGCTAAGGCAGGACTTCCCTCCCTCCCTCCCTCCCTGCCTCCATCTTTCTCATGCCCACCTCCTTGTGAAGGAAGAATTTGAACCCCCCCCCCATATTTTCTCTCTTCCATATATTCATCAAACAAGGAAAAGCCTCTAGAGACAGAAAAGACAAGCTGCTGAGTGAACTAGCTTAAAAAGACACACTCCCCTTTAAGAATTAGCTAGCTACTGGCTAGCACTTAAGGAAAAAAAATGTAGTAAGTACTGGCTGCCGGCTAAGGCAGCCTCCCCAAATGGCTCCATTCATAAGTAAAGGAATCTACAGGCAAAATCCATTCAGGAGAAAAATACTTCAAAATCCCTTGCAGCAAAACTTACAGCTAATAGCAGAGCAATAGAAGCTAACACAAGACATCAGCCATCAGCCAAATAGAAATTGCCAAACACTCCTTAAGAACATAAAGCCTACATTGCACAAATCCCAGAACTTCAAAGTCACAAAAGCACATAAGAATCCTTCCACTCTCCATCTCCCTCCCTCCGTGTCTCACCTCCAGCTGATGCTACCTTTCTTCATTCCTCATGGAGGGCAACCCCTCCCCTGCTGCATTTCTTGCCTGTTTGTTGCTGCCAGCACAGGTGGCTGCCACAGCAGTTGTAGATTGGCTCATGGCCGGCCTGCTTGGCCTGCTTGATCTCCTCTCCTTCCCCCCCCCTCCTCCTTCCCCTTCGGTGCAGCTAGAGCTGACTCCGCCTCCTCCCAAGACTGCTGCTTTTTCTCTCTCTCCCTCTCCCACCCAAACTGCCTCCTTTCATGGCCTCTCCTGTCTCCGCCCCCCTCCTCCTCCTTTCTCATGGGGGAGGGTGAGCCAGAAGTGAGCCTGGGGCCTTTGCCTGCCCCAGCCAATCTGCAGCTCCAGAGGACTCTCTCACTGTAAGTCCTTGTCTGCGCTGGCTCTTTCTCTCCCCCACTACACTTGGCTAAGCAGGGCTGCGTACCACCTGCCACTTGTTAATGTACCACAAGTGGTACGCGTACCACCGTTTGAAAAGCCCTGGATTAAAGAATGGATAATGTTGAGAAATAAAAGACTCCTTTACCTAGAGGGGCATGACTTACAGTTAGGTTGGTATGCCTTTCTGTGGTATGGGAAAAATAAAATACACAGATATTTCCAAAACCATACTATCAGGAATGCACTTCTTTCAGAATGGGACAGAATAAAAGAAAAAATTTACACTAAAACACCAGAATGGCTTTCAACAATGGAAGCTTTTGCTTACCCAAATTTAATTAAAACTTGTTACATATAAAGACATCTTGGATAAAGACGGAAAACCTAAAGACAGACAGGACTTACAACAACAAGGCATTGACTTATCATGGTGGCCGTACTTACAAATTCAAACAAGTTATGAAAAAGACTTAAAGACAATGGGATTTTATAAAGAACAGACAGAATTTGATCAAACACTTTTGAAAACAGATGGAAATTTGATTAAGAAACTTTATCGATTTTTGATAACTTGGAAGATGGAAGAAGAACAAGTAAAAGAGACAATGATAGCTTGGGCAAAAAACTTTGGATATTCTATAGAATTAGAAGCTTGGCAAAAACTATGGGACAAAAATATTAAACTTACTAAAGCAGCTTCATATAAAGAAAATTTATACAAAATGTTTTATAGATGGCATATGACACCAATAACATTAGCGAAAATGTTTAAAAATACCTCGAATAACTGTTGGAAATGTAAACAAAATCCAGGTACCTATTATCATATCTGGTGGGTATGTCCTAGTGCAAAGAAATTTTGGTTCAAGATTCATAGATGGCTGGAAAAGATGACTAAAATACAGATAGAATTTAAGCCAGAACTGTTTTTGCTAGGAATTTTAGGATCTAACTACGGGAAAGAAAATGAATATTTAATATTACATATATTGACAGCTGCGAGAATAGCATTTGCCCAATATTGGAAAAATGAAAATGTATCATCAGATGAAATTATAATTAGACAAATTTTAGACTGTGCAGAAATGGATAGACTAACTTTACAGATTAAAGAGAAAGAAGATTCAGTTTATTTTAAAACATGGGAAAACTTTTATCAATGGTTGGAAAAACGATAGCAAGAAATGATGGTTTAACTTATTAAGAGGATTGATGTTTATTAATTAATTGATTTGCTTTATAATTATAACTATTTGTCTAGATCAGGGCTTTTCAACCTTTTCACCCATTGTACCACTTTTAGGATAAGGCAACATCCGAGTACCACCAGTCACCCAGCAAGGTGTAAAAAACTTGACCCCCCCAAAAAAGGAAAAAAATGATAAAGTACAGGTAGTCCTCGACTTACAACAATTTGCTTAGTGACTGTTCGAAGTTACAATGGCACTGGGAAAAGTGACTTATGACCATTTTTCACACTTATGACTGTTGCAGCATCCCCAGGGTCATGTGATTTACATTCGGATGCTTGGCAACTGATTCATACTTATGATGTTCACAGTGTCCCAGGGTCATGTGATCACCTTTTGCAACTTTTTGACAAGCGAAGTCAATGGCCGGGGGGGGGGGTGGCCAGCTCATCACTCAGGTTGCGGGGTGCCTGTGGGGGGGAATCCGTGGGTCTCTGGTGGAGGGGGGTGGGACTGGGGTGGGTGCCTTCCTTCCCTCCCTCTCTCCCATTGTCCCTTCCTTCCTTCTTTCCTTCCTTCCTTCCCTCCCTCTTTGTCCCTTCCTCCTTCCCTCCCTCCCTTCCATTGTCCCTCTCTCCCTCTCATTGTCCTTCCCTCCCTCCCTCCCTCCATCACTCAGTTTTAATTTCTTCGATGGTGGTTCCTTTGCTGAATCACTTTCCTTTTGCACTGTAATAATTAAGGTGAGCAGTGTTAAGTCCAATATAAAGGAATGACTAAATCTCTTGATACAGGAACAGTTGCAAAAACTGCATGCCAAGATTCTGGTGCAAGAAATCTCAGCCTTTGTGTAAGAACTACAACCTCCCATAAAAGACACCCCAAAAGCTGTTACCATTGTGAGTGGGCAGGAGGGAAACCAAACTTTTCAATAGGCATGTTACTGTTTATACTCTGAAGGGCAAATATGCTGCTTGCTAAGTGAAGCCCCAGGATCAGCAGGCTACGTGTGTGTGTGTGTGTGTGTGTGTGTCTGTGTCTGTGTCTGTGTGTGTGTCTGTGAGAAAGGAAGAGGGAGAATGCATATATTCATATTTTATAGTGCTATTCCAAGTTCATATTATCCAGATTGCATATTTAAATTTCATCTTGTTGTATATCTGTAGTATGAATAAGCCTTTTAACATATTCTGATTTGATATTGTTTTTTAGCCAAAATGTTTGTCTGAAAGTACTTTTTTAACTATCCTGAATTTGTCACTTTAGTTTTGGATATTCTGAGTATTTGAATGCCAATTCTTTTGTTCTGGTTAATGACTGCAATAAAGTTAAGATGATGATAATGACAATGCAACCCAGAAGGGTGCAGTAAAGTTGAGAAATATTGAAAAGAATAACACTTTGATTCAACTGATAAAGGAGAGTATTTATAGCTCAGGGTTGACATGAGGGATCCTTGGTGCTCTCTGAGCTTGGCTGTTTTCTTTCAGATGTTTCATTACCCAAATTAGGTAACATCAGCAGTGCTAGTAGGGAATGGGGTTTGCTGTTAAGGTTGCCCTGTCAGTATAGGGAGGAGTGATCTTACAGGTTTTTTGTTTCTTTGCAACAAAGCTCAGAGAGTGCTAAGGACCCCTCCCTTTGATTCAAATTGGCAGAAATTTGCTATGAAAAGTAAGGTAATTAAAATTTGGGGGCCAAGGATCTTGATGTTTAACATATTACAACTGACAGGAAAAAATAAGAAACTTTGGAGAAATCAAATAGATCGAGGTTAAAAGAGATTATAACTGCTTGAAAACTGTAGCTAATCAAGGAAATTACAATTAAGCAGATTCAAACAAGGGAGTAGATTGTCCCAAGCAGCAGAGAAACAAACTTCAGAAGACATGGAAAGGCGTCAAAAGCTGTTGATAGATAGATAGAAAGCAAGCGGAAAGCAAGCAAGCGAGCTGGGCAGGGGCGCAGAATTGCCGTTCCTGAGCACACGCCGATTCGCGCCCCTGTCCATCTGGCTCGCTTGCAGGGGTCCTGACCAACCTTCACCAGATGGGAGCAGGGAGGGCATAAAAGAACCCAGAGGAGGCAATTGGAGTTTGGCCGTGGCTGCCGCCACTGCCGCTGTTGCTGAGCCAGACAGCTGCACGAGGGTTCCTGCACACCGCTTCTCCTTGGCTGCTTCCTCTGAAAAGGAGCAGCGGTCGTGCTCGGTGCAGCTGGGAGCCCAGCACAGCAATTTCCAGATGTGTGAACTTCTACTCCCAGAATTCTCTGCTGCCTGCGCTCTCCTCCCCCCGTGGAAGAACAGCGGCTGTGCTGGGCTCCCAGCTGCACCGAGCGCGACTGCCGCTCCTTTTCAGAGGAAGCAGCCAAGAAGAAGCTGCAGGCAGGAACCGCAGCACCACCCTCGCGCTGCTTCTCCTTTGCTGGAGGGGGACAGGATGCCAGCGCGGCAGGCGGCTGTGCTGCCAGTGGCCATGGCGACATGCCAAACCTGCCTGTGCACGCGCAGAGGCAGAGGCAGAGGCAGAGGAGAGCTCTGCCCAGCTCAATTGCTCGCGCTTTGCCGGAAAACATGCTGCTTGCTAATTTAGCAGAAGCACCAGGATCAGCGCTGGGCTACAGCTGATTCGCGCTTCTGCTAAATTAGCAAGCGGCATGTTTTTCGGCAAAGCGCGAGCAAGTGAGCTGGGCAGGATCACGGAATCGGCGTTTCTGAGCACACGCCGATTGGAGCCCTTGCCCTCTCGCTCGCTTGCCAGCGCCCACAATCTGCCCAGTCTCCCCTCTGCCTGCTTTGCGCAGCTCCTCCTGGGCCCCCCGCACCTGCCGTTAACCCTCCCGCCACCATGCAGGGTAAGGTTGGTGCCCCCGCCCCTGCCCAGATGCCCTCGCCTCCCCCAAGCATTTTTTTACTCACCTGCTTTCAGCTGCATTCTTTTTCTCCTTTTGCTTCTCTGCCTTCGTTTGCTTCTTTGCCTTTGCCATGTGTTTGGGGTAAAAAAGAAAAAAAAGTTCCATGAGACTTTCTAACTTCTCGCGAGAAGTTAGAAAGTCTCATGGAACTTTTTTTTTTGTCTCACAAACACGTGACGAAGGCCAAGAAGGAGAGGAGAAAGGGAATGCTGCTGAAAGCAGGTGAGTAAAAAAAAAAACGCTTGGGGGAGGTGAGGGCATCTGGGCGGGGGTGGGGGCAGGGGGGCAGGCAATGCATCGTTCAGCTCCAGTGGAATCTCCCCTGAAGACTGCGTGAAGCTGCCTGCCACCCCCAAGGCCACCGCCAATCAGCTGGAGCTGCGCGCTTTGATCCTGGGCTCTCAGTGGGACCCAGGCAACGTGCAGTTCCAGCTGACTTTGCCACAAGCCTCTGCGGCACTGCTGCCGCTTCACCTCATCCACTTTTACACTTTTTTTTAACATTTTTTTTTACATTTTTTTTCAACCCGTCCTACGCGTACCACCAGCCATGTGCTCGCGTACCACGGGTTGAAAAGCCCTGGTCTAGATCTTAGCTATCTTTATAGATTAATTATTCCCATTCAATATTTACAATCAGACGATAGTTTGTTTGCTAAAGCGTGAATTGTTATTGGGGGTAACCCCTCTGTTGTATATACCCCCATCCCAACCCTTTCACTATACCCTATTACCTATATCGATCCTCTTTTTACCTATCCCCACCCCAACCTTATCCTTCAATCACACCCTGAATTTGATTACCTATATTGATCCTTTCCCCCCCCCCTATTCCTATAAAACCTAATAAGATACTGTTTAAAAAAAAGAGAGAGAAGTATGGCATAGATATTGTATATCGCTTTGCCAGAACTTTGCATAGGAAAAGCCTAATCCATGATGATGTAAGGTCCCAATCCCTTACATGAACTTGAGATATCATATCAATCTAATCAGATAACCCAAGCGGAGACTTTTTGATCAAGCAGTACTTTATTTGATCAAATTAAGCAGCTGGATGGCTAACAATCTGGAAAGCTGGCAGAGTTACATCCAGAAGTGCCACACCTTAGAAAGTTGGTAGCATTGCTTTATAAACTTTGTTAGCCAATGAAAATCAGACAACAGAGCCATTACATCATAAGAAAGATATCAATCATTCCTGTACACTCCCTTATTCCCTCCTTCAGTATATCCCATCCATGTACATGTTTCCCACACTTGCATGAGATTTCCCTGGTGCAAAAGCCGATTACAAAAAGCAAGAAAGCAACAGTTAGACAGAACAATTTCCCTTTGTTCCAGAACTCTTCAGTGATGAACCTAGGACACACATGTCAAAGGTGATGCACTGCAATATTTTGGGTGAAATACCAGCATTCACCAATGTGCAACTATTAGCAAAAGCACAGTCCATTCTTGCATGATTTTCAGAGGTTGCCTGAGAATGGGATGTGCTTTGCACACTTCAGTTCCCTCCAGATGTTGCATGAGAGGTCTATGCTCTTGCACAAGCTCCAGAACATTTGAAAATTGTGTGACAACAGAGCATGCTATTTCAGTTTTTGGAGACTGTAGAGACCACAGAAGACATTCTCTGAAGCTGCTTCAAGAACAAAGGCCTTGTGCAACCAAGACCAGCCTGGGCTAGACTGCAGAGGCCTGTCAACAGAAAGAGGACACTGCCTGGAAGTAAGTAGTATGGGACAGATCTTGGCAAGCACTACACAATTAGGCAATTACACCATTTCCCAGGGCTCCTTAGGGAATGGCACAAGATGGCCTTTTTGAATGGTAGCACTAGGACTGAAATTGGAACTCATGCCTTGATTTCAGGCCCAGCCTCAGTACAACTGTTCAGAGTGACCTAGAAGTGGGGAGTTAAAGACTTGTTTCTCTTTTGTTCTCTGTTCTTGAGTTGGGTATAGTTAGCTAGAGGGTAGGCTGTGCCTACTCTTAATATGTGTTTCACTACATAAATCTCATTTCTATTCCAATAATAAAACCTGCTTCATTGATTGTGGCTCGGTTTAGATTCCTGCTCTCAAGAACGCCTATAAACACGCACAAATACTTTTATTCCAATAGTTATTGTAGGGGCTTGAACAAATTTTGCTGTTGGAAGAAACATACCAAACATACCAATCAATATCTGTAGAAATGTGAGACTTAGTCTTGTAGAAGAAGCTCTTGTGTTTTTCCAGTAATATATGCATAAACTGTGAGACTGATTATTTCTGTACAAACCTGCCTGAGTGCTTAGCATATAAATAGCAGACTCATATCTCACAGATTTCATGCATACTTTCACCCAGCCAGCAATTCTTTTCTTTCCAGGTTCATGATTAAAATAAGGGCCAACACTGCATATCGTATAGTTTATATAAGGACAACACAACTTTATTATTTACTGTATATGTAGTTTTTTCCAAGGCTGAACTTTAATATGCATTAAAATATTGAAAGCAGTTTTTATGAAACAAATAGCAAAGGGGAAACAATAATAAAGTACTTCTTTATTGTTTGGATACCATCATATCCAAATGTCTATACTTGAGTGTCTATACTTATTTCAATAAAACTTTAATAGTTTTATTTAAATAGTAAGGTAAAAACCCTCAATTAAAAGAAATCAGATCCTAGTACACAATAACTTATAATAATTTATAACTCAGAATATTATATGTCAGAATAATACTGAATTGTTAATATTATCAGCAGCCTCTCATCCATGACTATTTCCAAGTTTCAGTTTAAATCTTAAATCTGCTGCCAGCTTAAAGTCTGTTACCATTATAAAAAAAAATCTGTAACTTAATAGACCATGAATGAGAAGTGTCCTTTCCTATCCACCTTTCTTCTATTACCATAAGTCATAGTTGGTTTGTTTTAGACAGATTTTTTCCTTAGTATTGACAAGTTTTATTTTTTTAATGCCAATTTCCTTCCAATATACGTGAAGTACTTTTTTGCAAATGTAGTTTAGATTTATATATTCAAATGGGCATAACAAATATGCTAATGAGTCCTGAGCAGAGAATTTTGAATAAACAACTCATACTGAATGCACTCTTTTATTTGTATTTTTATTTGCAATCACAGAATCATTCAATCATGGCTGATAAGGTTGCAAAAGACCTTTCAGGTCATCTATTCCAATCTGTCAGTGCACAGTAAAAAAAAATCTAGTCTAGTGATTTATTTTTAATCTGTTTTTCTCTAAGTTCTAGACATACTGCCCGTACATTAGGTTTTGTCTAATTGACTGTATTTTCCTAGTGGTAAATGCAATCTTCTGCTTTCCTTCTCATTTGCATGAGTCTATTCATTTTGTTATATAATTAGCTTTAAACTATTGTAATAAACCTGTCTCCCTTATCATGAGTTAAGGGGGGATGGGCATCAGGTTAAAGTATGGCTCCAAATTAGTAGTATATGATTGCTTTCTCTTGGAAAAAGGAATTTCTCAATGACCTTTATTTGATCAGCAGGATTTAATGTTTTTTTATCTAAACTGGCAGAAAGGGAGACGTTAGAGAAAGAGACCATTCATTCTTTTCAGCAAAAGGCACTGACCTGATCAAGTTTTTGCAGAATTAATTTAACCACAGCTTAATTCCAGTTTGTGAAATAAAAACTCCCTGCACACTGATGGTTTAAAAACTGTATATTTAAGTGATGCATAATTTTTGTTTCGAATATAGGTAGAAGCCAAAGAACATTTCTAATTTTTGAATATGCTTAATAAAAATCCGTATCTCTAAAAATAAATACCAAGTGATCAAATTCAAATTTAAAGGTAGGATATTTAAGACTAAATAATAGATTAAAATAAAGATTCTGCAAGGACTGTTCCACAGCCAGATCATCAGTTTAGGAAACAATCCAATCCACCATGTTGATATGAGACTGGTGTCATGGTTCCGATAGATGAGACCAATTAAAGCAGAACCCTGAGGCTTGAGTTTTCCTCTAAGAACATGTTTATTGGTTACAAAGTATCGGCACAGTCAAAAGTGAAACCAAGACTAAAGTTCCCTCCAGAAAGTAATAGTATTACAAAGTTAAACATCCCACCCCATAACCTATGCAATCAACTACATTTCCCAATGAAAAGTTTGGCAGGCTTTCTTACATTTAGCACAACCCCCAGCCTAAGGAACAGAAATGACCTAGGTTCCCATGGGACAGAGAATTGTTTAGGCTAGCATAAAACTCCCCATTCGTCCCCTCAATCTTGTGGCAACCGAAAACAAGCAAGATGGCTTCAGCCAGGTTCGTTGCAGAGTTGACAATTGGATTCCCCTAAAAGGAAAACAGATCCTGTAGAAAAATAAAAGGTGAAATTAGGAATCTCCCTGAGGTTTTTGAGGAAGTTTATCATAAAATTTCTTTATCAATTGGTCTGCCTTGACGTCTGTACTTTTCACCCAAGTGGCCTCTTGACAAAGGATATCCCTTCCACTGCAGTAGGTACTGTAATTTCCCTTTGTATAACCTAGAGTCAAGGATTCACTTAATTTCATAATGAGTTTCCCCCTCAACCAAAAGAGGACCAGGTGCTTTCTTAGGGATTGGTCTCAATGACAACTCTCTAAGAGGTTTTAGTAAACTGCAATGGAAAACAGGGTGAATTTTCCCCAGTAAGCGAGGAAGTTTCAACTCAACTGTCACAGAATTTATAATTCTTACTATAGGGAAAGAACCAAGGAATTTCTTACTGGGTAATTTGAGTCTTAAATATTTGGTTGAAAGATAGACCTTTTCCCCCACCCAAAATGGTCTCTGAGGGGACCACTTCTTATCAGCTTATTCCTTGTAAGTTTTTATAGCTTGCATTAGAGTTTTTTATACATTAGTCCCAACAGTTTGCTACGATGTCACCCACTGATCTAATGTTTGTGAGGCAGGTGGTTCTTGAGGGTATTCAGGCATAGGAATGAACTCTCAGCCAGTGGCTATTTTAAATGGAGTAAGTCCACTACTGCTGTGCACAGTATTATTGTAAGCCACTTCAGCAAAAGATAGGAGGTCTGTTGGCGCTAAGAAGCAGTCACACGCATCTTGTGAGCAGAAGCTGACGACCTCTGTCGTGTTTATTGCTTTTATATTCTTTTGTTACAGACACAAGCTTTCTTAATCATTAGATGTTTTACATTTGCTGATTCATGAAATGCTTCTTTTATCTAACCAATTACTTTCTAGTTACATATTATAAGGTAAACAAGTAGATAAGGAATAATGACAGGAAGAGAGAAGAAGGAACTAAGCTTGTTATCTATTTCAGTAGGTAAGGCATTAAGTCAAAAGGTGGGGGAACCTTTAGGCTGCTTTATTGGAGCAAAGGGTATAGAATTATGAGATGTGTGGGGGTGCTGAATATGGCAGTGTGCTGCACGTATTCAACCCCTACATCTCACTCTTTTCTATTTTATTAGTAAGGGCATTATAAGCTAAAGTAGTTAGTGGGTGTAATCAGGGGACATACATCTTTGCATTTGTTTATATAAAGCATAAACTTGTTCCTGAGGTAAAGTTAATGTTGGTTTAGTATGGATAATTGCAAGATATCTTTTTAAGTAGAGAGAAAAGACATTGAATTAAAAGATACTTCTTGAAAGGAGGTACAATTTAAAATCCCTTGACTGACATGTATCCAATGAGGTTTTTTAGGTGAAGTAGTACAATTGACATTTTTGCACAAGTAAGATTTGTAGGAACAGCTACAACTGGTGTATGCAAAGCAATAGCATCAAAGAGTAACATAAGAGGCAGGACCCCAGTTTGACATAGTTGCATATTGAAATTCATTGTCTGATAGAAAATTGCTCAAACCAGTATAATTTTTTAAAACTGATACTGGGACACACACATGTATAAGACAGGTAGATAGTAGATTTTCCATATCATACACTTCAGATAAGCAAAAGACATCATTTTGTGTGATGTTAGCTAGCTGCACCCATAGGTTTTGCTTCATTCGTTGTTCGAGTGAATGTTTGGGTGGGATGACAGCTGCTGTTGCCAAAGGGCAGCTTTTAATAATCAAACACAAACAATTGATGGCTAAGGAATTTGCAGTTAAAACTGCAAAAATGGCAGCGCATAAGTTCTCGGTGGTTTGCTTCACTTGCTGCTGCTGAAGCACTGCCTGCGCTTTGGTGGTCAAGTTCTTCATATCTCCCCATGTCACTGGATGACTGGCACGACGGGATTGGTCACTGTGCCGTCTGGAGAGTCACCCTTGCCATTTCTGGGACTGGTTCCAGGGACTGATGCCACGACATCCTTGGCTGGGCGGACGCAATGCGCTGGAATCCACAAAAGTCCTGTAGGAGCAAGCACAGCAGCATATCCTCCTCCCCACATAATCAGAGGGACTGGCCCCAACCATGCTTTATCTGGTAATGCCCGATAATATACCAGAGGTGGAGGCAAGCTTGTTTTCTGTTGAAAGTGTCTCTGATAAGCAGTCAAATTTTCAATGGAAACATTCAGTTGATTTAAGGTAAATAATACTTTTTGAACCTGTTGTGTTACCCACGACAAATTAGGTACTCGAGAGCCCTCCTTTTTTATTTGTTTGTGGAGGCAGTCCTTAAAGGACTGATTAGCATGTTCCACTATGGCTTGACCTGTGGAATTATAGATGAGACCATGAGTAAGAACAATATTCCAGGTTGTACAAAATTGCAAAAAGGCCGATGAAGAATAAGCTGGCCCATTATCAGTTTTTAAAGAAGAGGGCTTGCCCAAGGCTGTAATGACCGAAAAAAGATGAGAAATAACATGATTAGCTGTTTCCCCTTGTTGAGGTGTGGCCCAAAGCGCTCCTGAATAAGTATCAATAGATAAATGAATATACTTCCAGGGAGCCAATGAGGGAACATGGGTAACATCCATTTGCCATAGTTGATTAGAGGTGAAACCTTGGGGATTAACTCCTGTGTCCCCCGAGGGGGATGCCCCAGAACATTGAGGACAGGATAAAACAATCTGCTTGGCTTGGTCGAGTGGAATATGGCAAGCTTGTGCCAAGCCCCTAGCGTTTTGATGGAAAAAAAGAGTGACTAAAAAAATCTGAAAATAAAGTGGGTAAGACATAAACAGAAGAAGTCATTAAACAAGCAAAGCGAGGATCTTTAGGCAAATGATATGCAATAGAGCCTACATAGTCAGTTAAAGCACATTGAAAAGATAAGTTATTCTGAAAATAAAATTGAAAATCAGATTTAGGTAGAGGAAGAACAATATTCATTAAATAAGTCCCATTTCGTTGGCAAGCTCGAGTGCGTCCTAAAGATATAATTTCAGCACCTGCCTGGATAAATGGTAAAACATTTTATGAAGGGGTATGGGGTAAATAAAGCCATTTGATACAATATACTTTTTGCGATTCTAATACAGCTAATACTCCGATAGGAAACTTACTAGTAGGGAATATCAGAAAAGTTAACTGACAATCTTTATGAGGAATACAATCCACAAACTTGAGTGCTCAAAATGTCATTAATTTGCTCAATTGTGGCAAGTGCTGCAGGCGGAACCATAATGAGATCTCCAGGTTGTTTTCCTTTGGTCAGTAAATCAAATAATGGACTAAGTAAATGTGTAGGTAATGAAAAATATGGGCGAACCAAATTAAGGGTGCCTAGTAATTGCTGCAATTTGACCAAAGAAATAATTTTAGGCAAGCTCAAACGAGGAAAAACTGGAACAGAATAAGATTGCAACATTTTATGCCCTAAATAAAGATAGAGAAAGTGTAACTGTATCTTTTCCAAGGCAACTTACAATCCATAGATACTTGAATCATTTTGTATTTCAAAAAGCCAATTAGGTTGTATTTTTGGGGTTCCAATTTAATCAAATTCCATTCAGATGAAACAAATTTCCATTAAATAGGGAAAACATTTACAAATCTAAAAAAACAATTCAGAGTCATTTCTTTTGGTTGATGGATATATATGTCTAACTAAACAATTTAAAACTCAAAAATTTGCAAAAGAATTGTCCAACAATTACTGTCTCCTCTTTCGAGTAAAAAAATTGCAAGCTGAAACTGCAAGAGTGGGCATTAAATTTCACATCCACCCCCCTTCCTCAACCCAGACTTCTAAGCAGAGGGAGAAGAGAAAAAAAAATAGTTAAAACGAACAGCTGCCCCCCTCTTCTTTCTGCCTTTCTTTCGCTCTTAAAGCAATACAGCCAGCGAAAAACGAAAGAGTCAGGAGGGGGGAAAAAGAAAAAGAAATTTTACAAAAATCTCACCACTAAAAAAATTCACATGCATTTTCCATAAACTCTTTCACACATCCTCCATGAAACTTTTCTCATGCAAACTCTTGCTATTGCGTTCCCATTTTACAACAATAAAAACTACACTTTTACTGTTTCTTTCACTGCCTGGGAGGGGTGAGGGCTAACACACACACATTTACACCAGCAAATTAACTCATTCACTTCCATTCTGTTTGCTTACACCATTTCACATACAAATATTTCATTTCATACGTTTTCCAGGCAAACTATTTATTTTTAATTAAGGCCTTTTTGTTTGTTGTTATCAAAGAGGGTTTTGACCCTTTTCCAAGTCTTGGAAATAACACAGAACAACACAGACAGACAAATACTATTAAAAAAACATTTATTTAGACATATGGCTTGTCCTGCAAGAAGCGAGAAAAATCATGAGATGATTCCAACCAAACATGTGGTTTTTATAGGGCCCTTTAACCATCTCCTATTTTTCTCACAATTCCAAGCCCAAGCATAACGTTCTAGGGGTTAAACATATATAAGACAAAACAAAACACACACATCAACACAAAGCACCACCAGACATTGTCTGACAGGGTTAAACTTAACAGCCACTTGAAGTTTCAAAGCATCCCAATTGTTCCTCTAAAATTTGCCTTATGGGGGTGTACAATGGCTGTGGAGAAGCAAAAGAATTAGCCTCTCCAGGAGGAGCTGAAGGTCCAACTGGAGATGATTTAGGGGTGACAATTTTTATCTGATCGTAACCAGGCAGGGGGCTTGTAGTTAATTGTTGCCCTGCCAAAGCATCAGAGCCAAATTTTTCCACTGCTTGATGGCATTAATACCATTGATGTAATATCTTTACTGAGCCCGGGGTTCAAGATGTAAAGTATGCCCTTTTTTTATCCAGTCCTGTAAACGGAGCGTCCAGCGCTCTGGATACCAGGAAGAATGTTTCCCTACCTCCCACCAGCTTCCTTATGCTGGTGCTGAGATAGATTGCAACCCATACTTACCACTGAGGGGTTCTGTAGAATGAAGGGGTCCCGTAGGACGAAGGTGCACCTTAGGGGTCTATTCCAGACGATGGTAAGCATGTTGGCTGTTGCTCCCCACGGAGGGGTGAGGGCGTCCCGGTTCAGGGCACCAGATGTTGTCGCTAAGAAGCAGTCACACGCATCTTGTGAGCAGAAGCTGACGACCTCTGTCGTGTTTATTGCTTTTATATTCTTTTGTTACAGACACAAGCTTTCTTAATCATTAGATGTTTTACATTTGCTGATTCATGGAATGCTTCTTTTATCTAACCAATTACTTTCTAGTTACATATTATAAGGTGAACAAGTAGATAAGGAATAATGACAGGAAGAGAGAAGAAGGAACTAAGCTTGTTATCTATTTCAGTAGGTAAGGCATTAAGTCAAAAGGGGGGGAACCTTTAGGCTGCTTTATTGGAGCAAAGGGTATAGAATTATGAGATGTGTGGGGGTGCTGAATATGGCAGTGTGCTGCACGTATTCAACCCCTACAGAGGTCAGCCCAGTTAGTCTGTTGGTAATTAACATAGCATCTGATGTACTGTTCCACCATTGCGTTAGCTCATTCAGCTGATCCATTCATGCTTGGATGAAAAGCCTACGAAAGTCCTTGAGTGGATCCAATTAGCTTGAGAAAGTTCTCCAAAACTTCGCTGTAAATTGAACTCCTCTATCTGATATAATCCTCATTGGGGCACCATGGAGATGGTATATAAGCTTCAGAAACATTTTAGCTAATTTCTTTGCAGAAGGGAGCCCTGAGCAGGCTATAAAATGAGCCTGCTTTGAAAAGAGATCAATGACAGTCCATATTACCATATTTCCTCTACTTTCTGGTAACTCAATAATAAAGTCCATAGGTATCTCCTCCCAGGGCCGAGAGGGATATGCTACTTGCTGCAACAATCCAGGGGGTTTTCCTGGTCATTTTTTTCATGGTGGCACAAATGGCACAGCTTTTTACATAGCTTTTAATGTCCTTTTTCATCCCGACTACCAAAACTGCCTCTGGACCAAATGCAGTGTCTTTAAGAAACCAAAGTGATTGGTTAGTTTGGCATCATGACTGCATTGAAGCACCTGGATTCTGAGGGTTTGGGGCAGGTACAATTTAGAGCGCTTCCAGGCTAAACCATCCCATTGGGTCACTATAGTCTTATTTGCCTGGAACCAGGTGTCAGTCTTTAACTCTTCCCTAAGTTTCTTTCTCAAAGGGCTATCTGGCACAGCAGACTGTGCTTGTATCTGGCTCCTGGTGGTTATTTGTGACGTTGATTGTGGTAGGAGAATAATAGAATTTACAATGTCCTCTTGGCAGCTCTTGTACTGGGGCATCCTAGATAAAGCATCAGCCAAGTTTTTTTTCTCCCAGGGAAGTACTTTAAAGTGAAATTGAAATGATTAAAATACTGCACCCAATGGACCTGTTTGGGGGACAACTTTTGAGGGGTTCTTAGTGCCTCTAGATTTTTATGATCAGTCCATACTTCAAAAGGCACTTTGCTTCCCTCAAGGAAATGGCGCCACCTTAATAAAGTCCATCTCACTGCAAAAGCTTCCTTTTCCCATATTGTCCATCACCTTTCAGTGTCAGTTAATTTCCTGGAGGTGTAGGTGCAGGGTTGTAGGTCCCGTTTTTGATTTTTCTGCAGAAGGACTGCTCCCACTGTGACATCACTCGCATCGGCTTGGATTATGAACTGCTCATCAGGATCAGGGTGTTTGAGAACAGGTTCAGCAGCAAATAGTCTTTTTAGGTTTTTGAATGCTGCTTGGTGTTCCATAGACCATGGCAGGGGCTGACAGGGTTGAGGCTTCCCCTCCCCTTTTCCGGTTTCCAGCAATTCAGTAATTGGTAAAGCTATCTTGGCAAAAGAAGGAATGAATTGCTGATAAAAGTTGGCGAATCCCAGAAAACTTTGAAGCTGCTTGCAGGTTCATGGGGGCTGCCATTCTAGCACTGCTTTGACTTTGGCTGGGTCCATTTCCAACTCCTTGCTGGAGATCCTGTACCTAAGGTAGTTGAGGCGTGTTTGATGGAATTCACACTTAGAGAGTTTAGCATAAAGCTTGCCTTTCAGTAATTTTTTGAGCACTTCACGCACTAATCTTACCTGCTCTGCCTAATTTCATGGTTCCGATAGATGTGACCAATTAAAGCAGAACTCCAAGGCTTTAGTTTTCCTCTAAAAACATATTTATTGGTTACAATAAGTCAAAACTGAAACCAAGACTAAAGTTCCCTCTAGAAAGTAACAGTATTACAAAGTTAAACTTCCCACCCCATAACCTATGCAATCAACTACCTTTCCCAATAAAATAGTTTGGCGGGCTTTCTTACATTTAGCACAACCCCCTAGCCTAAGGAACAGAAATGACCTTGGTTCCACAGGACAGAGAATTGTTTAGGCTAGCATAAAACTCTCCATTCCTCCCCCCAATCTTGTGACAACGGAAAATGAGCAAGATGTCTTCAGCCAGGTTCATTGCAGAGTTGACAGTTGGCTCATCTTGACTTATTTTCAAATCAAATTAGATAGTGGAAAATCTGGATTTCTCCCTTTCCATTGTCTAGTATGGGAAAAACAGAAAGAACTGATAGGATCAAATGAAGGGTCTTCAAAATTTAATATTGAAAGAAAAATTTAAAATTGAATTTGCTGTACAATGGAAATTTATTGAGTAGAAATTCAAGCTTACTAAAGAAACTATAATGGCTGGGAACCAGGAAAGGGAGGATGTAAGGACCGAAAGTCACCCCATAGAGGTGACTGGCCAAAGGGCGAAGCTTTGTAGATTGCAGGCCAGTGGTAGCTGACCCACTTGATCCAAAGAAGCCCTCGGGACCGGCAGGAAGAAAGGCTGACCACACCCATGCTGCCAGCCAGAAGCCACTGATTGTCGGAGACAACAAACACAAACAAGCGGAAAAGCAAAACAGCTGATTTGGGTCAAACTACTTTCCTTACCTCTCTACAAGTGAAAATACCGGTTCTGGAAAAAGCTCCCAAAAGCAAGAAATCCCCAAGCTATAGGGAGGGAGAGATTTTTCTTTTACTCCTCCCTCCTGAACTATAAGCGGCGGTTTAAGCTTCGGGGGAAATTAAAAGTGACTTATAATAACATTGTGAAGATCATTGAGGGACAGAAGAAGGATATTTTGGGAAGCTTTTACATTTATAATTTTTTTCCTATTTTTTGTTTGGAAACCATTGGATTATAATTTTCTAAACTTTTTAAAGGACATCTAATGACATCTAGTGGCAAAACTAAGAACTACATTTAGCCTTGTATATTTAACCTTATCAAGCTATTATGAATGGAGTCTCAGAACTTGGCTAGATGCCCAGACACAGCTTACAGTTTAAACTCTTTAATGTCCTTGGAACCTATAGTCTTGGAGATTGTGGCTAAAAAAGAGAACAATATTTTTGGGTTGCCTTTCTTTACAGGATGGATTACAATTAAAAATAAAAGTTGTTTTGAAGTCATCTGACTTCTCTGGATTACAAATACAGCTTGACCTGGAATTTTTACAAGCTGTTTTGAGACAAAGTGAATAACAAGAAACTTCTACTAGCAGAACACTTTGGATTACAATGTTGGCAGTATACTTTTTCCTTTTTTCCTTTTGTTTTTTTCCCCTTATTACTATTTACCTCTCCTATTTGTTAGGAGCCTATTGGATTACAAATTTTGATTTACTTGGTGGATTACAAAGTATGACTAAAAGATAAAGATGAGCATCCCAAATCAATCTAAAACTGGAAAAAAGTAACTTCTGCTCCCTCCTCTGCTTCTGCAAGTCCAGTGTATCAGAGATCAATTGATACAATGCTCCAACAATAAAAGGCTAACAACTTCCAGAAGGAAACACAAGCAACACTACAAGCAACCCAAGAGGCAATTGATATTCACATAGCAGTTACAATGAGAAATCATGAGGAGATGAAAAGAGCTCTTGATAAAATGAATAAAAAAATTAATAACATGGATTCTCAATTTGAAATTTTTAAACAGATGGTCACAAAAAATCAACAAAGAATTCAAAAAATAGAAGATAAATCAACTGAGGATGATCAGAAATTAGAAAAGTTAAAAGATGTAAACCAGAAATTGATGCAAATAAATGGAGAATTAGAGGACTCAATAGCCATCATGGAAATGGAAAAGGCTTCTTACTACTTAAGATTTCAAAATATAATGGAAGACAAGGAAGAGGACCTTCTAGACTTGATAACAGAATTATTGGCAGACGCATTAGAAATTGGGAAACAGGAAATGGAAGTGTTGACCTGGAATTAGGAGACAGCATAGGAAGTATCAATTGTGAATATGTGCAGATGGCCCTACTATCTTTGGGCACTTGCAGAATCATGGATGCAGGGTCATGAAAGGATAGCAAGGAAAACACCCAATGTCCTAACCCACCCAGGAACATACGATGTCTTTAGGGAAACACCCAAAAGGGAACATTTTTAGCTACTTCTGCTTTCTCCCTTCTTATCTACAGTGTGCCAGACTTACTGGGTGAAATCTTTATCTTATGTGTGTCAGCTTTGCTGGGTGGATTGCTTATGTAATCAGAAAGAATAAATACAAGGATTTCTTGTCATTCGGGGCTTCTCTCTTTTGGAGGAGCCCGTCTTTGTTCAGCTGAATAAAAACGTAAAGCTTAAAGGCAACTTCTGGTTTCCTGTATTTTTTTATCAAGCAAAACCTCAGAACCTGCACAGCAGAAAGAGAATTGGATCAGATCTATTGAGTCAATTCAAACTATTCTAGAAGAAATAAAGTTCCTAGAGAAGTACACATTAGATTTCTTAAAAGATCCATAAGAGATGGGATTTTGAGAAGAGTAAGAGATGAAACTTTGAAATACAAAGAAAAAGAAATTGTAGTTCTCAAACAAATCCCTAGGAGAATAAGAGAATATTGAAGAGAATATCAATTTTTAACTAGAAAATTAATTGAAAAAGGAGTGAATTTCAGATGGCTGATCCCTGAAGGGATTTTAATTTATTGGGACACAAAAAGATATAAATTGGACATGCCACTTAAAGCAATGGAATTCTATGATAACCACAAAGCATTTAGGGAAGGAGGTGATTTTGAATCTAGTACAATGAGAGAAACAAAGAAACAGGAAGAGACAGCCATAGAATGAGCAGCTAAACCAAGAGAGGAAGAAGAAATTAAAAATACATATACAGAAGAAGGGGCAAGACCAAGATAACACAGACAGATAAGATTGAGTAGAAGATTAAGACCTAGATATAATTGAAAGAGATGGAAAAGGAAAGTGGGATCCTGTCAATGAATATAAATGGACTGAATTCCCCCTCAAAAAGGAAAATATTTTTTACACGACTACAAAAATTAAAAATAGATATAATTTGCCTCAAAGAAACACATATTAAGAAACAACACCATAAATTGTTAGAACAACCAAAAATTGGTAAACTCCATTTTGCATTAGCACAACAAAAGAAAAGAGGAATAGCCCTATATATTAAAGAAACGATGAACCCTAAATGAATTTATGCAGATGAAGAGGGAAGAATATTAATGGTGGAAATAATAATGGACCAAAAATATACTGATGGTAGCAATATATGCACCAAATGATAAACAAGAACAATTTTACCAAAAACTATATAAAAAATATTAGATTTGGACTATCGAAATTTTTATATAATGGGAGACTTCAGTGCAATAATAGGTGGAACTTTGGACTATAAAAGCACTAAACAAGGGAAGAAAGGAAGAAATATATTACCTAAAGCATTTTTTAAAATGGCAGAAGCTCTGTATTCAAGACATATGGAGAGAAAAAAATTCGAAAAAACTGCAATATACATTTTATTCAAATAGACATAAATCATGATCTAGAATTGATATGATATGGACATCCTCAGAACCTAGCGTGATGATACAAGAAATAGAGATAGAAACTAATATCTGGGCAGATCACAATCCAATAAAGATGACTTTGACAGGAGCCAAGAAAAAAATTAAGATGATCCTTGAACAAATCTATATTGAAAGAAAAAGAATTTATACAACTAGCAACAAAGGAAATGGACTTCTTTTAAAAAATAAATAAGAAAGAAGAGACATCGCTTCAAAATGTGTGGGACACCACTAAAGCATATTTCAGAGGGTTGGCTATAACCTATACTGCTAAAAAAAATAAAGAAAGAAAACAAGAACAGTTAAAGTTGAAGGAAAAATTTAGAAAATTAGAATTAGAACTACAAATAGACCCATAAAAGAAAATACTTAAAAAACAAATTGAGATAATAAAACATAAACTAAACTTAGAAAAGGCAGAAATAATGGCTCAACAGATTAAAAGGGCTAAACAGAACATTTTTGAAAATGCTAATAAACCGGGGAGATGGTTAGCATATTATAGACTGAAAAAAGAAAAAGAGAAAAAACTGATAAACAAGTTGCAAGACCCAAAAGGTGAATTACAGTTTCAAAATGATACAGTTAAAAAAATTATTAAAGACTTTTATGAGATACTTTACAATGCAGAGGAAACTTCAAAAGAAAAAATACAGCAGTACCTAAAAAAGCAGACTTACCAAAAATTCCAGAGAATATTCAAAACTTATTAAATGGGAAAATATCAATGATGGAGATAACAGAGGCCATAAAAAGGCAAAAAAAAAAAAATGATAAGACCCCGGTCCCAGATGGATTACCTGTGGAGCTCTACAAATAATTATAAGATATACTAAGCCCAATACTGAAAGAACTGTGTAATGAAATACTTTTGGAGGCTAAAATACCGAATACATGGACTGAAGCTAACATTACCTTAATACCCAAAGAAGATTCTGACTTGATGCAAATAAAAAACTACAGACCAATATTGTTATTAAATGTAGATTATAAAATTTTTGCTTCAATAATAGCAGAAAGACTAAAGAAATTTCTGGCTGAATTTATACATACAGACCAAAATGGCTTTCTACCTAAAAGACAGATAAAAAATAACTTAAGAATGATGCTAGATGTTTTAGAGTACTATGAAATTCATCCAGGGAAACAGATGGCTTTAATATTTCTAGATGCACAGAAAGCATTTGACAATGTAAACTGGCAATTTATGTTCCAGCAACTAGAGGAAATGGATTTTGGAGAAAATTTTACAAACATAATCAAAACAATTTATAACAAACAAACAGCTAAAATAATTGTAAATGGACATTTTACAGAAAACTTTGACATTAAAAAAGGCACAAGACAGGGATGTCCACTATCTCCACTATTGTTTATATTAACACTGGAAGTATTGAATAGAAATATCAGGCAAGATATAGAAATTAAAGGACTGGAGATAAAAGATGAAAAATACAAACTACAAGCATTTGCAGATGACTTGGTTTTTATATTAGAAGAACTGCTTGAAACAAGCATTAAGCTTATGGAGAAAATAGAAGAATTTGGAGAAGTAGCAGGGTTGAAAATAAACAGAGAAAAGACTAAAGTGCTAACTAAAAACTTAACAGAAAAACAAAAAAACCAACTAGCAAAAAAAACACCTTCAAATAGTCAAAACAGTTAAATATTTGGGAATTTATTTAACAGCAAGACGTGCAACAATAAAAGAAGACAACTATGTAAGATTGTTAAAACAAATAAAACTGGATCTGGAAAAGTGGGAAAATTTACAACTTTCAATGCTGGGGAGAATAGCAACAGTGAAAATGAATATCTTACCAAAAATACTCTTTTTATTTCAAACGATACCTATAAGACTGGGAAACTAAATACAACAATACTGAAATTTATCTGGCAAGGGAAAAAAAAGCTAGAATTAGACTGAGAATGTTACAAGAAGCGAAAGAAAGTGGAGGACTTGGACTGCTGGATTGGACGCTATACTACCAAGCAACTATTTTAACATGGCTTAAAGAGTGGATAATGCTTAGAGATAAAAGACTATTATACCTATAGGGGCATGACCTACAACTTGGATGGCATGCCTTTCTGTGGTATGGGAAGAATAAAATACATAGATACTTTCAAAACCACTTAGAAATGCACTTCTTCTAGAATGGGAAAAAATAAAAGCGAAAATCTATATTAAAATACCTGGATGGCTTTCAACAATGGAAGCATTTGCTTACCCAAATTTAATCAATTACAAGAAAGTTGTGACCTATAAAGATATTTTGGACAATGAAGGGAAATTGAAAGACAGACAAGATTTACAAGAACAAGGTATTGATCTATCATGGTGGCCATACTTGCAAATTCAAACGAGATATGAAAAAGATGCTAAAACAACGGGATTTTATAAAGAACAGACAGAATTTGACCAGATACTGCTAAAAACAGATGAAAAATTGATTAAGAAACTCTATAAGTATTTGTTAAACTTAAAGATGGAAGAGGAACAAGTAAAAGAAGCAATGATAACATGGACAAAGAACTTTGGACATAATATAGAATTAGAAAACTGGCAAAGATTATGGGAAAGAAATGCTAAATTAACTAAAGTGGTGGCTTACAAAGAAAACTTATACAAAATGTTTTAGAGATGGCATCTAACACCAGTGAGATTAGCAAAAATGTTTAAAAATACATCAAACAAGTATTGGAAATGTAAACAAAAACCAGGTACTTATTATCATATCTGGTGGACATGCCCTAAAGCTAAAAGATTTTGGCCAAAAATACACATATGGTTGGAAAAAATGACTAAAAAACATAGATTTCAAGCCAGAACTGTTTCTGTTAGGCATAATAGGAGGAAACTATGAGAAAGATTGTATATATTTAATTTTACATGTATTAACTGCAGCAAGAATTGTATTTGCCCAATATTGAAAAAATGAAAACTTACCAACGGAAGAACTAATTAAGAAAATTTTAGATTGTGCAGAAATGGACAGATTGGCATTAAAGATAAAAGAGAAAGAAGACTCGGTGTACTTTAGAACATGGGACAATTTTTACCAATGGCTAGAAAAGTGAGTTAGAGAGAAAGGAACATGATATGTACTATGTAACCTTGAATACATATTAGTAAGAAAAAGACTATTGAGGGAGTTCACCCCATATGTCATGGCGACATGGATGAAAGAAACCAGAGCTCCAGTTTCCTAGTCCGATTTCACTTTGTCTGGAGACCCAGAGAGGTCGGAAAGTCGCCCTGGAGAGGCAACGAGGAAGTAGGGAAACCTTGGGAGTTCGGAGCCAATGGCGGTTGGCCCAAACGGACCAAGGAAACTCTTTAAACAGGCGGGAGAAAGGCTGCCAGCAAATATGCAGACAGCCCAAGCCATAGACAGCTGGGGAAGAAGCGAAGAGCCGTGGCAGCACCGCCAAACAGCTGACTGTCAACAACGTGTTTGATCTGGGTGAGATTGTTCTTTATTTCTCTTCCCTACGGACTTTTAAAATATAAATCCCTGAATTGGATAATTTTTAAAAGTAAAACCCCCAGAAAGACTTGGGAAGAAGAGAGTTAAAAGCGGCAAGAAATCTGAAATGGGGGAACAAAATTAAGGAATACAAAAAATATGCAGAAAAGATTTGAGACTGATTGAAAAAAATGATAATCTTTTGTTGGCTAACTTTTTTGATTTGGCAAGATTTTTTTACTTTGTTGTGAAAGAGCATTTTAAATAAAAGTTTTATTACTGGATAGAGACACTATAATTAATGAGGACATCTAGTGGTGAAGGAAGATATTACAATAATACGGAAAGAATCAGAAGAGTGATGACCTTGAAACAACACCTGTGCTAAACAAAGAACATCCTGTGTTTCTACAAAAGAAAAAACAAAGATTTTTTTTAAACTACATCTTTTAACTTTAGACATAACTATTATAGAAACTATTTAGAGACAGGGGTTTTTTTTGTTTTTTTTAATATCTTTGAACTGACAGAATTTTTTGGATTAGACTTATGCAGTTGGTGGTGTTTTTTTTTTTTTTTGATGGATTACAATTTAAAGCAGTTGGCTTTTTTAAAAAACTTGGATTATAGCCTAAAGCGGTTGGCTCCCTTTTAAACTTGGATTATAGCCTAAAACAGTTGGCTCCTTTTAAAAGTTGGATTATAGCCTAAAGGAGTTGGCTTGTTTCTTTTTTCTCTCTCTCTCTTTTCTTCTTTTTTTTTCTCTTCTCCCTGTGGATGTACAAAATTTGCCTGATCAAACAATGAGTGCACCAAACCTCACTAAAATTACAAAAAAAACAAAAAAACTGCTTCTGCACCCTCCTCTGGAACATCTAGTCCAGCAAGTCAGGGATCCATTGAAGCAATGTTACAACAAGAGAAGGCAAACAATCTCCAAAAAGAGATGCATGCAACTTTACAACTAATGCAAGAAATGATGCAGAAGAATCACCAAGAAACAAAAAACAATCTTGATAAGCTAAATGAACAAATGCTTGACATAAAGACACAATTTGAGGTTCACCAACAAATGATTCTTAAAAATGAACAAAGAATTCAGAAGGTGGAAGATCAATCAGAAATTACTGGGGGGGGGAAGTGAAGCACTAATGACAGAGAATGAAAAATTAGAACAAGCAAATCAAAACTTAGAAGATACGGTCGCTGCTTTAGAAATGGAGAAAGCGGTACACTATTTGAGATTCCAGAACATACCCGAAGATAAAGAGGAAAATATAACGGAAGTGATTATTAATCTATTAGCAGAGGCCCTAGAAATGGAAAGATCGAAGATGCAGCAAGAAGTGGATAAAGTATTTAGAATGAATTCAAGTTACGCGAGGAAACACAAATTGCCCAGAGAAGTCCATGTAAGATTTATGAAGAAAACAACAAAGGATGAGATATTAAGAAAGAGATGATCCATTACAATATAAAGATAAGAAATAGTAGTGCTGGGAGATGATTTCCGGAATTTGCTGGAGCCAGACCTAGGGAGGCGATCGTCCGCCCCTTAGGTCCGATATTCATCTGTTGGTGGGTCCTTTTGGGCCAAATGCCACCCCGGAGAGGTGGCCACTGAAGGGTGAATCTTTGAGGAACGCGGGCCGGCGGTATCCGGCCCACAGAACCCAAAGCAGCCCCTGGAACCGACAGAAGAAAGGCTGACCGCATTTATGTGTTCAGCCATTAACAGCTGTTTTGCAGAGACGAAGAAACAGCGGAGTTTGACAGCAAGCAGCCGGTCCGGGTGAGACTTTGCTTCCTTTAAAGGCAATGTAGACTTTGATCTTAAATGCCTTTTCAAAAGTCTGTCTTCAATTAAACTAGGAAGCCTGAAGGGAGGAAGGAGGGGGGGTTTCTTTTCTTCCCCCTCCTCTCCCGTACAAGCGGCGGTTTAAGCTACTACAACAAAAAGAAGAACAAATTTGATTTACTTTAAACTCTTTAGAAGTCTAAAGTCGAGGAAATATATTTGCCTTTTAAAAGAAAAGTAATATTTTCATTGGGAAAGCCATTCTTGTTTTAATTTTGTGGGTTTTTTTAGTATTTTTCCTTCATTTATTCTGAATAACTCCCTATTTTGCCTTTTTTTAAAAAAAATTTTTTCCTTCCCTGGCCAAAGCCTGGGAAAGTTATTTGTTGCTAGTTTTTTTTCCCCCTTTGTTCTCGGCAGCTGCTGTTTGTTTAGAGAAAGTTTTGGCTGAATGCCCAGACACTCTTATCTCTTGCCACAAGTTATCTAAAGAGACTCTGGTTTTTTTTTACTTTCTCTTTCCCTTTTGGTCCATGGCTGTATAACGTGCATTTTAAGAAGAATTAAACATTAAGAATGGGACCAGTTGGATTATAAATTGGACAAATTTTACCATACCCTTTTTTTTTTCAGGGTTTTTTTTGTGTGTTGGATTTTTTTTTTGGCTCTCCTTCTTCATTACTTTTATCAATTTGGGATTGCTTTTCTACCTTTTATTTTTATTCTGCTTTGGTTTTTTGGGTTTTTTGGGTTTTGCCTTTGGGTAATTTTTTTATTTCTTTTTTTCTTTTTTCTTTAAGATCAGGGGGGCTTCCTGCTATCCTGCATTTTTTTTTTATTTTTTATCTTTTTTTGTGCTTTGGAACTACTCTTTTTTATTTTTCTTTTTTTTTTAAATATGTTTGGTTTCCTCTCCTAATAATAGGAGGATAAGGGATTACAATTGGCCATCGGGCCTTCTGGTGGATTACAATTACAATTGGCTATTGGGCCATCTGGTGGATTATAAAATAGCAGAATAACCCAAAGATGGCGACTTCAAATTTGGGGAAGGGGATTAAAAAGGCAACTTCTGCTCCTGCTTCATCATCGGCGAGCCCTGTCCCCCAAAAATCAATTACTACATTTTTACAACAAGAAAAGGTGGAACCCCACTCTAAAGATATTCAAGCGATATTACAAGCAATTGCAGAGATGAAAATGGATATGAAAATGGAGTCAGATAAAAATAAAAAAGAGTCAGACAAAAATTTTGAGGATTTGAAAAATGATCTTGTTAAAATGGATCAAAAAATGGAAGCCTTCCAACAGGCAATTATAGATAACCAACAAAGGATGCAAAAAATAGAAGATAAGTCGGTGGAAGTGGATCAGAAATTAGAATACCTCCAAGGAGAGAATCAGAGATTGGCGCAAGTAAATGCAGAATTGGAAGACAGCTTTGCCGTGGCGGAGATGGAATGATCATCATATTTTTTAAGATTTCAAAATGTCATAGAAGAGAAAGATGAGAATTTGTTGGAGCTGATGAGTGAGCTATTGGCGGAGCTGCTCGGAATAGAAAAGGATCAAATGAAAAAAGAGATAGATCAGGCTTTTAGAGTTAACTCAAGCTATGCTAGAAAAAACAGAGTTCCTAGGGAAATTCATGTAAGATTTGTTAAAAGATCAGTAAGAGATGACATCCTGAGAGCAATAAGAGATCAACCGCTGAAATATAAAGAAAAAGAACTTGTAATTCTTAAGCAAATTCCTAGAAGGATAAGAGAAGCTCGAAGAGAATATCAATTTTTAACAAAGAAATTGTTTAATAAAGGAATCAACTTCAGATGGTTGATTCCAGAAGGAGTGTTAATTTTTTGGGACACGAAAAGATATAGATTGAACACCCCACTTCAAGCGGAGGAAATTTTTAATAATCACAGAGATTTCTTGGAAAGAGGTGAAGCAGAGTCTAAGAAACAAGAGGAAATGAACGTGGCTGGAACATCTAAACAGATGGAAGAGGATGAACCTAAAAAGACACAAACAGAGGAAGATGTAAGACCAAAAGATCAGAGACAGATAACCTCACCTAGAAGATTGAGGGCTAGAAATAATTGAAGTTATGGAGGAGATTGGAGTTTTTTCAATAAACATAAATGGTCTGAACTCTCCTTCAAAAAGGAGAACAATATTTACTAGACTACAAAAACTAAAAAAGGATATAATTTGCATTCAAGAGACACATATTAAGAGACAACATCTTAGAATTTTAGAACAATCTAAATTGGGTAAACTTTATGCTTCTTTGGCAATTCAAAAGAAAAGAGGTATAGTTTTGTATATAAAAGAAAAGTTGAACCCAAAACAAATTTACGCTGATGAAGAGGGGAGACTATTAATAGTAGAAATTACATGGAATCAAAAACAAATATTGATGGTGGCAATATATGCACCCAATGAGAAGCAAGACCAGTTTTATCAACAATTACATGACAAACTAGTGGACTTAAATTACCAAAATCTTTGCTTATTAGGAGATTTTAATGTAGTAGCTGATGCAATACAAGATTATAAAAGTTCCAAACAAGGGAAAAAAGGAGGAAACGTTCTACCGAAGACCTTTTTAAAAATGAAAGAGGAATTGTTTTTACAAGATGTTTGGAGAGAGATGAATCCGGAAAAGTTACAATATACATTTTATTCAAATCGCCATAAATCATGGTCAAGAATTGATATGATATGGATATCTCAAAATTTGAAGACTATAATACATGAGGTCGAAATAGAACCTAATATTTGGGCAGATCATAATCCACTTAAAATGATTTGGAAAGGAACCAAGAAACAATTAAGGTGGTCATTAAATAAAGCTATATTGAAAGAGAAAGAATTTTTACAATTAGCAACAAAAGAAATGGACTTTTTTAAAAAAATAAATAAGAAAGAAGAAACCTCTCTTCAAAATGTATGGGATACGGCGAAAGCATATTTTAGAGGTTTGGCTATAACGTATACTGCCAAAAAGAACAAAGAAAAGAAGCAAGTACAGTTGAGGCTGAAAGAAGAAATTAAAAAATTGGAATTGGAATTACGAATTAACCCACAAAAGAAGGAACTAAAAACACAAATGGAATTGATAAAACATAAATTAAATTTATCCGAGATGGAGATGATGGCACAACAGATTAAACGATCCAAACAAATTTTTTTTGAAAATGCTAATAAACCGGGAAGATGGCTTTCATATAGATTGAAGAAAGAAAGAGAAAAGAGAATGATAAGTAAATTACAAGACTCAAAAGGCGAGATATATTGCCACAATGATGCGATGGAAAAAATTGTTAAAGATTATTATGAGACATTGTATAAGGCAGAGGTGGTCTCCGAAGAAGCAATAAAAGATTATTTAGTTAGAGCTGATCTTCCAAAGGTGCCAGAGAATATGCGAGATATTTTAAATGAGAAGATAACAATGATGGAGATCACAGAGGCAATAAAAAGACAAAAGAAGGATAAAACTCCGGGGCCTGATGGGCTCCCTGCAGAAGTTTATGTAGTTTTACAAGACACAGTAAGCCCGATTTTGAAAGAATTGTACAATGAAATCTTTTTAGAGACAAAAATACCAAATTCATGGACTGAAGCTAATATTACCTTGATACCTAAAGAAGATACTGACCTTACACAAATCAAAAATTATAGACCAATATCGCTATTAAATGTGGATTACAAAATTTTCACTTCAATAATGGCAGAAAGATTGAAGAAATTCCTGACTAAATTTATTCATACAGATCAAAATGGTTTTTTGCCTAAAAGACAGATAAAGAACAATTTAAGGATTATTTTAAATATTTTAGAATATTATGAACATCAGCCAGGGAAACAGATGGCACTTATATTTCTTGATGCACAAAAAGCCTTTGACAATTTAAATTGGCAATTTATGTTTCAACAGTTGATGGAAATGGACTTTGGTAAAAACTTTATAAATGCAATTCAAGCAATATATAATAAACAAACAGCAAAGATATTTTTAAACGGAAAATATACAGAGGGCTTTGATATCAAAAAAGGCACAAGACAGGGATGTCCATTATCCCCCCTGTTATTTATTCTTACACTGGAAGTGTTGGCTAGAGACATTAGACAAGATACGGAAATTAAAGGATTGGAAATAAAAGAACAAAAATATAAATTACAGGCTTTTGCGGATGATTTAGTCTTTATTATAGAGGAACCATTGGAAACAGTTACTATACTTCTGCAGAAAATAGAGGAATTTGGAGATGTAGCAGGCTTGAAGATAAATAAAGAAAAGACTAAAGTATTAACAAAAAACCTAACAGACAAACAGAGATCTCAATTTGCAGAAAGATCAAATCTTCAAATGGCTAAAAAAGTTAAATACTTAGGAATCTATTTAACATCAAAATATACAACAATAAAAGAAGATAACTATGAAAAACTAATGAAACAAATAAAAGTAGATTTGGAAAAGTGGAAAAATCTTCAATTGACATTGTTAGGCAGAATAGCGACTGTGAAGATGAACATCTTACCAAAAATACTTTTTCTATTTCAAACGATCCCTGTTAAATTGGGTAAGAAATTTTTTGATGATTTAAATTCAACAATATTGAGATTTATATGGCAAGGGAAGAAAGCACGAATTAAAACTAAACTACTACAAGAAACAAAAGATAGAGGGGGCTTTGGACTTCCGGACTGGAGACTTTATTACCAAGCATCTATGTTACTTTGGCTCAAAGAATGGATTATGCTGAGAAATAAACGACTTCTTTATTTGGAGGGACATGACTTACAAATGGGTTGGCATGCGTTCTTATGGTATGAGAAAAACAAAGTACATAAATATTTTCAAAGACATGCCATAAGGAATGTGTTGCTCTCAGAGTGGGAGAAAATTAAACATAAAATATATATGAAAATAGCAGAGTGGCTTTCAACGATGGAAGCATTTGCTTATCCAAATTTAATTAACTATGACAAACTTGTTACTTATAAAGACATTTTAGATAAGGATGGAAAATTTAAAGACAGACTAACTCTCTACCAACAAGGCATTGACTTAACATGGTGGTCCTATCTGCAAATTCAAACAAGATATGAAAAAGACTTTTGAAAACAGATGAAAATTTGATTAAGAAACTTTATAAATTTCTATTAAATTGGAAGATGGAAGAAGAACAAGTAAAAGAAACAATGATAGTGTGGGCAAAATTTTTTGGATATTCCATAGACTTGGAAGACTGGGAAAAGCTTTGGGAGAGAAATATTAAACTTACTAAAGCAGCTTCATATAAAGAAAATTTATATAAAATGTTTTATAGATGGCATATGACACCAGTTAGATTAGCGAAAATGTTTAAAAATGTATCGAATATTTGTTGGAAATGTAAAGAAAAACCAGGTACTTATTATCATATTTGGTGGATGTGTCCTAAAGCTAAGAAATTTTGGTTTAAAATTCAGAAATGGTTAGAAAAGATGACTAAAATACAAATAGAATATAAACCAGAATTATTTTTGCTAGGAATATTAGGATTTAACTATGGTAAAGAGAATGAATATTTAATATTACATGTATTGACAGCAGCGAGAATTGTATTTGCTCAATTTTGGAAAAATGAAAATTTACCACACGATCAGATTATAATTACGAAAATCTTAGAATGTGCAGAAATGGACAGATTGACGTTGGAGATTAAGGAGAAAGAGGATTCAGTATATTTTAGGACATGGGAAAATTTTTATCAATGGTTAGCATTACGTCAGAGCTAAATTATATTTAACTAGTAAGCTTTTATTTTATGACTATTTTTAGTACTAATGATTATAATTGTTTAGTATTGTATTAATTACTGTTATTCAATAGGTGTACCCGGACGAGAGTCTGCTTGTGTAAGCGTTGGATTTTTTATGTGGGGGTAACCCCACTACTGTTCCTACCCCTACCCCTATTCCCATCCCTATCCCAATTCCATCCCCTAACCCCATCCTCTACCCATATTATCCCTATCCCTCCCATACCCATATAAAATTTAATAAAATATATTAAAAAAAAAAAAGAAATAGTAGTGCTGAAACAGATTCCCAAGACAATAAGGGATACTCGAAGACAATATCATTTCTTGACTACAAAACTGATTGCAAAAGGAGTAAATTTTAGATGGCTGATGCCAGAAGGGATTTTAATCAATTGGAATAATACAAGATATCGATTGTACTCAGTGTGGAAGGCAGAGGATTTTGATGAAAGATATAAAGCATTTCTGGGAGAAAGAACACAATATCAACAAGAGGATGGAAAAAGCCAGAAACAGACAGAAGAAACAATAGAGGAAACAATTACACAAGTGGAAGAAGAAAAGGAGAAGATGAATCAAGAAGATGAGGGAACAGTAAGAGAGCAGAGGATTACGAGATCAAGACTTAAATATAAGTAAATCAAAATGGAGAAGGAAAATGGAATTTTTTCAGTGAATATAAATGGATTGAATTCCCCATCAACAAGAAAAAGAATTTTCAAACAACTACAGAAATTAAACATTGATATAATTTGTTTGCAAGAGACACATAAAAAAACAACATCATAAATTTTTGGAAAATCCAAAACTTGAAAAACTTTATTACACATCAGCTCAACAAAAAAAGAGAGGAGTAGTTATATATGTTAAAGAGACAATAGATTCCAAAATGATTTATGCAGATGAAGAAGGAAGAATATTAATGGTAGAAATATTTTTAAATCAAAAACAGATACTTTTGATAGCAATATATGCACCAAATAACAAACAAGAAGAATTTTATCAAAACCTTCACAGAAAAATAGTAGAAATGGAATACCAAAATATATGCTTAATTGGGGATTTCAGTGCAATAGTAGATGGGACATTAGACTATAAAAGCAGTAAATCAGGGAAACAAGGAAGAAAAAAATTACCTAAGACTTTTTTCAATATCATAGAGGAAATTGGTGTACAAGATATTTGGAGAGAAACAAACCCAGGAAAATCACAATATACATTTTATTCTAATAGTCATAAATCTTGGTCAAGAATTAATATGATTTGGATGATGCCTGAATTAAGGGTTAATATGCACGAAATTGAAATAGAATTAGGTACTTGGGCAAATCATAATACTTTAAAAATGGTGTGGAAAGGAATGTAGAAAAAATTAAGATGGACTTTGAATCAATCTATATTAAAAGAGAAAGAATTTATAGACTTAGCAACAAAAGAAATGGAATTTTTCCTCAAAGAAAATAAAAAAGAAGATACAACATTACAATATGTATGGGATATTTTCAAGGCGTAGTGATAACATATATGGCGAAAAAAAGAAAAGAAAAGAGACAACAATGTCAGTTGTTAAGAGAAGAATTTAAAAAATTAGAATTTGAACTACAAATAAACCCACAAGAGAAAATATTGAAAAGACAAATGGAAATAATAAAACATAAATTAAATGTAATAGAATCAGAAAAATTGGCACAGCAAATTAAAAGGGCAAAGCAAAACTTTTTTGAAAATGCAAAGAAACCAGGAAGATGGTTAGCTTATCAACTTAAAAAAAGGAGAAAAAATTGATAAACAATTTAGTAGATGAAAAAGGCTGTTCATAATTTAAAAATGAAGCAATAAAAAAGATAATTAAAGAATACTATGAGAAAGTGTATGTTAAGGAAGAAACTCCTTGGGAGAAAATGACTCAATATATGGAAGAAAATAATTTACCAAAAATTCCAGAAAACTTCAAGACTATGTTAAATGAAAAAATAACAATGATGGAATTGACAGAGGCAATAAAAAGACAAAAAAATGAAAAAACACCAGGACCAGATGGACTCCTGGCAGAGTTTTATAAATGTTTACAAGGTACGTTAAGTTCACCATTGAAAGATGTATGTAACGAACTTTTATTGGAGGCAAAACTCCCAAATACATGGACAGAAGCAAATGTTACTTTGATACCAAAAGAGGACTCAGATTTGACCCAGATAAAAAACTATAGACCGATATCACTATTGAATGTGGACTATAAAATCTTCACTTCAATAATAGCTGAGAGGCTGAAAAGATTTTTTACAATAACAAGTTTTATTAAAAAAAAATTGTTTTACAGCCAAGTGCTTAAGACACATCGTGGAGATAGGGCACTCCATAGAACAAAACAAAAGATACAGTCATACATATACAATTTAAACTACTTTTTTAAAGGTTCCCTCTCTATTTTATCAATCAAAAAAGAAAAAAGAAAAAAAGAGACACAATAACAAAAAACAAAAACTGTCAATCATATTTTCACCCGTTTTCAGGCTTAACTAACTTTCAATTAACCTATTTCAATTTAATCTTACATAAACATATAGTATATAATTCGAGCATTCCTACAATATAAATTGTTTAAATTCTATCTCTTATTATTCTATTCCACATACATATTTTGTAAATGAACATAACTTTATGTATTTTAAAACCATTACATTTTAGCCTAATATAATAAAACAATAATTATTTCTATCATAAACATATAATATAACTATTATATTTTAATGTTTCTCAACTATATTCTATTTCATATATTCTATCAAGTATTTTTATAAATCCATCCAAATCCCTAAAAGTTCCTCAATTATTTCAATTTAGTCCACTTAATACATTGCTAATTAACATTCAATTCTTATAAGTAAAAATATCAGTAATATTTCACCAATCTCAATCTAACTCCTTTAGTTTTAGATTTTCCAATTTTCCCTATTGCCATTCCAAACCATAATCAAATCCATAATTTAGATCTAATGTTGACTCAGACCAAAGTAACCTTAAAAATCTCAAAAGTATTAGCTCAATCAAAGTCTCTAAGAACCCTTTTTACCCATCAGATAAAATTTTAACTCTCATTTTTAAATCTAATTCTAGCTTTCTTTTTGTGCCAGGCAGGTTTCCACAGTAGGGCCTCTAGTTCCTCCCATCTTAGTGTTTGGCTATAAGCATTTTCCCACCATTGAGTCCAATCATAGTCTTCTTCTCTTTTGTCCAGTGTTGTCTGCACTATCATATTGTCAGCGTTTTTAGTGCCTCGTATTTGGAAGTCCATTCCTGTTGCTTTTACAATTGTAAATGTTTTAGTTGAATTCTGCCTTTGCTCATCAGAAATCTCCATCATTTGCATGTGGGGTGTATCCTCTTCCTCATCAGTAAGTTGTGGATATATTTCATCCATCTCGTTAAGTTGTAGATCTGATTGTGTATCATAGTCAGTCAAGATTTGAGCTTCAGTTTTTAATTCTGAAACCTCCTTTTTCCTAAGCGTTCTAATATGTTCTTTAAATTCCACTCTCATTTCCAAAACAATTTCTAATATAAGTCCATAATTAATCTGCGAATATGATTCCATCCTCTCCTTTTTCAGTATTGTAAAATATAGAGTCCAAACCGAAATAGGGAAAAGCAAATAGTCAAGTCCAGCACAGAAATAAAAAAACAGCAAGAGTCCCAATCAGTAACAGTCAATTATTATATTATAATCTTAGAATGGAAAAGAAAAATCCATTTTTTGGAAGTATATTCAATATTGTGAAGTCAAACGTGGTACAAGTACAAAATTGAGCAAGTTCCAAAGGAAATATACCAGTCTGGGTGTCACACCAAGATCAGGGAGTGAGAGTACAGCTGGAGATAGTTACTTTGTATCAAAGTTTCTGGGCTTCACGCCAAGTTCCAGGCTAGCTTGTAGCCAAAACAATCCACATGAGTCCACCCAGAGAACAGAAAGTTGTTTTTTTTTTTGAAGTAGGCAATACTGTTCGGGGGGGGGAGGGAAAAAAGCACTCCACCCTCCTCCCTAAAGGTTTTCACCTAAACTAAAGATAGACAAGCCAAAAAAAGGAGTCACAGTAAGAATTTTTTTCAGGATACCCGAATTAAGAGCTCGTATGTACAAAAAAAAAAGAAAAAATAATTATTTTTCCAAAGCCCGTTTTCCCCAGTATCGGAATGCTGCCTTCTCAAACTAGGGAAATAGTTCTTAAAGCTGTTAACAGGGAAGTAGATAGTTTAACAAGAGGGAAGGAAAGTTCTCACCCGGATCTTCCATGGTGGTTCTTTTTGCTTAGATGTTGCTGTGACTTTCGGCTGGAGCAGCTAAGTGATCGGCCATGTTACTGGCCGATCTTTTCCCCGTCGGCCCAAAGGTGATTTCTCGGACCGCAGAGGGAGCTGCTGCTCCCTCCGCGATCGACGAGTGCCCTCCTCCACGGTGGTCACCCCTCCAGGGCGACTTTCAACCATGTCCAGGGTCTACCGGCGGGGGGAAACCGGACGGCAAAGAGAGCAAGTTCTTTGCACGTCCGCTGGCGCTGCAACCGGATCCGGAAGTCCGGCTGAAAAGATTTTGACTGAATTTATATACCTAGACCAAAACGGATTTTTGCCAAAGAGACAAATAAAAAATAATTTGAGGGTAATACTAGATATATTGGAATATTATGAACTTCATAAAAACAACGGACTTTGGTCAAAACTTTATAAATATGATTCATTTTGATATGAAATGAATGATATATTTTGATACAATATATCAAAAACAAACAGCAAAAGTGATCATAAATGGGGATTACACAGAGAATTTTGATATACGAAAAGGCACAAAACAAGGATGTCCATTATCCCCATTGCTATTTATTTTAACTTTGGAAGTTTGAAATAGAAACATTAGGCAAAATCCAGAAATTAAACAATTGAAAATAAAAGGTGAAACCTACAAACTACAAGCATTTGCAGATGATTTGGTATTCATTCTAGAGCAGTAGTGGCGAACCTTTTAGAGACCGAGTGCCCAAACTGCATTCATTTTACCAGATACTGAAAATAGCAGAGAAATCTGAAGCAGAACACCTGTATTAGTAGATGCAACTGATATAAAATCTGGACGAAGAATGGTCAATAAAGCATTCTTGGTTGTCTATTTTATCTTTCCTAATAAGCTGTAACCAACTTCCTCACTTAACTTTGCAAACCCTGTGGGTCCCAAGCCATTCCACATACCTGCAAGAAAGTAGCTGCAATCCGGGTACACTAACAGGACTTTTCCAGTTGCCTAGCAAGGTGTCAAAAACTTGATGTAAACTTGATGACCCCCCCCAAAAAAGGAAAAAAGTGATAAAGTACATAAAGTGATAAAGTAGTCCTCACCTTACAACAGTTCACTTAGTGACTGTTTGAAGTGACAACGGCACTTAGAAAAGTGACTTAAGACAATTTTTCACACTCTGGTGCATGCACGTCCACCCCTCACTGCTGCCACAAAGCTGGGCAGCCGGTGAGTATATGAATGCTGCCTCGTTGAGGCCTGCTGAGGCCAAGGCCAGCTGAGGCAGCTTCAGACACCAGGCCACCCCCTACCATTGCCACCGCCTACGAGGCCAAGGCAAGGCACTGCTGCCATTACAGCTCTGCTGCCGCCGCCAGACACAAGGCCGAGGCAAGGCAAGGCAGCCCCCAGCAGGCCGAGTCATTCCTTGCCAGCGATGCGAGCTACCTACCTGGATGGACCTGCATGAGCAGCTCGGGAGGAGACCGTCGTGGGCGGGACTTGAGAGGCAGCTTCTCTGTTCCTTTCCTGCTTTGCACGCACTACTCGAGTGAGGAAACCCATTCTTCCCACCCGCAAGAAAGCCAGAGGGCCTCCGGGCTTCACTTTCTGTCCCCCTCAGTCCCCTCATGGCTGGACTCCGAGCCGCAGGGAAATGGAAACAGGCCACCAATGCGTGGCCAGCTCCCGAGAAGGGCCTCTGAGCCTCCCGCGCCCACCTCCCGCCAAAGGTCAGGCGGAAGACGGGAGATGCCGCACGTGCTCACTGTCCCGTTCACCCATCCACGTCAGGCCAGCACTGCTGCCACCAGCTTACACGTGGACAAGGCAAGGCAACCCCCTCTCGGCCAGCATTATTGCTCGGCCGCCGCCGCCTTACACGTGGCTGAGGCCGCCGCTGCTGCCGCCTTACACATGACCGAGGCTGCCGCCGCCTTGCACATGGCCGAGGCCATCACCACCGCTGCCTTACACGTGGACAAGGCCGCCACCGCCGGCTTACATGAAGGCAACGCAACCCCCTCTCGGCCGCCATTATTGCTCGGCCGCTGCAGCCTTACACATGGCCGAGGCCACTGCCGCCACCTTACACATGGCTGAGGCCGCCGCCGCCAGCTTACACAAAGGCAAGGCAACCCCCTCTCGGCCACCATTATCGCTCAGCCGCTGCCACCTTACACGTGGCCAAGGCTGCCGCCACCTTACATGTGGCCGAGGCCACCGTTGCCGGCTTACATGAAGGCAAGGCAACCCCCTCTCGGCCACCTAATTGCTCAGCCACTGCCGCCTTACACGTGGCCAAGGCTGCCGCCACCTTACACGTGGCTGAGGCCGCCACCGCTGCTGCCTTACCCGTGGCCGAGGCCGCCACAAAGGCAAGGCAACAGCCTCTCAGCCGCCATTATTGCTCAGCCGCCGCCACCTTACACGTGGCCAAGGCCACCGCCACTGCCTTATACATGGCCGAGGCTGCTGCCGCCGGCTTACACAAAGGCAAGGCAACCCTATCTCGGCTGCCATTATCGCTTGGCCACCACCACCTTACACATGGCTGAGGCCACCGCCGCTGGCTTACACGAAGGCAATGCAAGGCAACCCCCTCTCAGCCGCCATTATCACTCGGCCGCTGCTGCCTTACATGTGGCCGAGGCCACCGCCGCCAGCTTACATGAAGGCAAGGCAAGGAAGCCTCCTCTCGACTGCTATTATCGCTCGGCCGCCGCCGCCGGCTTACACAAGGCAAGGCAAGGCAAGGCAGCCCCCTCTCGGCCACCCTTATCACTCGGCCACCACTGCCTTACACAAAGGCTCGCGTGCCACCAGAGACAGCTCCGCGTGCCCCCTGTGGCATGGGTGCCATAGGTTCGCCACCAACGATCTAGAGGAACCTTTAAAGACAATTCCTAAACTGTTGGAAAAGATAGATCAATTTGGAGAGATAGCAGGATTAAAGATAAATAGAGAAAAAACTAAAGTAATAGTTAAAAATCTTACAGATAAACAAAAAAGCAATTATCAGAAAAAATAGAATTGCAAATAGTCAAAAAGGTCAAATACTTGGGAATATATTTGACAGCAAGATGATCAACAATAAAAGAAGATAATTACATTAAATTGTTAAATCAAATAAAGCTTGATTTGGAAAAATGGAAGAATCTTCAACTGTCGATGTTAGGAAGAATTGCTATGCTGAAAATGAATATATTACCAAAAATACTATTTTTGTTTGAAACGATACCTATAAAACTGGAGAAAAAAATTCTTTGAAGATTTAAACTCTCTAATTCAAAAATTTATCTGGCAAGGAAAGAAAGCTAAAATGTTACAAGAAGCCAAGGGAAATGGAGGTTTTGGCTTGCCAGATTGGGTTTTATGTTATCAAGCATCAGTGTTAACATGGATAAAAGAATGGATAAGTCTTTGAAATAAAAGATTGCTGTATTTGGAAGGACATGACATGCAACTTGGTTGGCATGCTTTTTTATGATATGGAAAAAATAAAATACATAAATACTTCCAAAACCACTACATTAGAAATGCACTATTATTAACTTGGGAAAAAATAAAATGTAAATTTTATCTGAAAATTCCAGGATGTCTTTCAACAATGGAAGCATTTGTACATCCAAATCTAGTCAGTCTCGATAAAATATGGACATACAAAGATATTCTAAATTCTGAAGGGAACTTAAAATCCAGGCAAGAGGACTTCCGGATCCGGTTGCAGCGCCAGCGGACGTGCAAAGAACTTGCTCTCTTTGCCGTCCGGTTTTCCCCCGCCGGTAGATCCTGGACAGGGTCGAAAGTCGCCCTGGAGGGGCGACCACTGTAGAGGAGGGCACTCGTCGATCGCGGAGGGAGCGGCAGCTCCCTCTGCGGTCCGAGAAATCGGGGCCGACGGGGAAATTGGGCCGACGGGGAAAAGATCGGCCAGTAACATGGCCGATCACTTAGCTGCTCCAGCCGAAAGTCACAGCAACATCTAAGCATAAAGAACCACCGTGGAAGATCCAGGTGAGACCTTTCCTTCCCTCTTGTTATTTTCTTTACTTCCCTATGAAAAGCTTCTAGAAACTATTCCCTCCCTTGAAAAAGCAGCGTTTGAATACTTGGGAAAAAAGTAACTAATCTTTATTGTGTATTTGAACTGCTGGAATTCGGGGGATCCTGAAAAAAAAAGAAAAAAGCCTTACTGTGACTCTTTCTCGCTGTTTGCTTGTTTTCAATTTAAGTGGAAATTTTTAGGGAGGGGGGTGGAGTGTTTTTCTTTCCTCCCCCCCCCTTCTGAACATTTTTATCCACTTTAAAAAGGAAAAAAAACTACCTTGGCTACTGGGTGGAGTTATGTGGATTGGAGGGTTACAATGTATCCCGGAAATTAGCATGAAGCCCAGAAAGCCTTATCGTAACATTGTAACCATGGTAGCAGAACTGCTGAACTTGGCGCTACGCCCAGACATTGCTGTACTTTTATTATAGAAAAAAAAGAAAGAGAGAGAAGAAGAATGGAAGCCTATCCACAGCTTAATTATGGACTCATACTAGCAAAAATCTTGGAAATGAGAGAAGAATTAAGAGAACATTTCAGGACACTTAAGAATGAGGATGGTTCAGAGTTAAAAACTGAATTTCAAACTCCAACTGATCATGATACACAATTGGATTTACAACTTAATGAGATGGAGGATTTATATCTACAATTTACTGAAGAGGAAGATGTTACACCTTATATACAAAGGACGGAGATTTCTGAGGACCAAAGGCAGAATTCAATTGAAACATCTATAGATTTAAAAACAACAGAAATGGACTCTCTAATACGAGACATTAAAAATGCTGACAATACATACAAACAACGAATAATCACCATACTGACTAAGACTGATTACATAGTGCAGACAATATTGGGAAAAAGAGAAGAAGACTATGATCAGACGCAACTGTGGGAAAATGTGTATAATCAAATATTAAGATGGGAGGAGCTAAAGGCCCTATTGTGGAAACCTGCTTGGCATAAAAAGAAAGCTAGAATTAGGTTTAAAAATGAGTGTTAAAACTTTATTTGATGGGTAAAATGGTTTTTAGAGACTTTAAGTGAGCTAATATTTTTGAGATTTTTAAGGTTTAAGATTTTAGTCTGATTAATATTGATCTGAATTATGGATTTGATTATGGCTTGGAATGGCAACTATGGAAAACTGGAAAAGTTAAAACTAAAGGAGTTGTATTGAGATTGGTGAAATATTAATGATATTTTTACTTGCAATGATTGAAGAATGGATTGACTTATAAAAATGTTTGATAGAGTATAGGAAATAGAATATAGTGGAGAAATTTTAAAATATACACATATATAATAGCTATATGTTTAGCTTAGAAATAATTAGAAATAACTTAAGCTAATGTAAAATGGTTTAAAAACGTAAAGTTATATTCGTTTATAAAATATGTATGTGAAATAGAATAAGAGATAGAACTTAATTGAGAAATATAAAGTGAATATTTGGAGTAATATGGTCTGTATTATATGGATACCCGAATTGTATACTATATGTCTATGTAATGCCAATTGGAATATGTTAATAGTTAATTAAGCTCGAAATGGGTGGAAATATTATTGATAGTTTTTTTTTTTTTTTGATTGATAAAATAGAGAGGGAAATTTTAAAGAAGTAACCTAAATTGTTTATGTATGATTATATGTTTTATTTTGTTTTATGGAGTGCCCTATCTCCACGATGAGTCCTAAGCACTTGGCTGTAAAATTAAAAAAAATCAATAAAACTTGTTATATATAAAAAATCCAGGCAAGAGATGGAAAAGCAGGGCATCGATTTAACATGGTGGTCACATTTACAAATGCAAGTCAGATATGACAAAGATATTAAACAGTATGGATTTTATAAAGAGCAGACTATGTTTGATCAGACATTATTAACTTCCGATGAAAAGTTAATTTAAAAATGTACAATTTCTTATTAAATTTCAAAATGGAAGATGAACAAGTAAAAGAGACAATGATAGTATGGGCAAAGAATTTTGGATATAATATAGACTTACAGAAGTGGCAAAGTTTGTGGGAAAGAAACTATAAATTGACAATGTCAGCTTCATATAAAGAAAACTTATATAAAATGTTCTATAGATGGTACTTGCCACCAATAAGATTAGCAAAAATGTTTAAAAATATGTCAGAGAAATGTTGGAAATGTAAACACAAACCAGGTACTTATTATCATATGTGATGGACATGTGTTAAAGCAAGGAGATATTGGACAATAATCCACACTTGGTTAGAAAAAATTAGAGAAACACATAGACTATAAACCTGATTTTTTTTACTAGGTATAATGCCAGAAAAACTTGATAAGCAAAGTACATATTTGATTCTACATGTGATAACAGCAGCAGGAATATTGCACAATATTGGAAGAATGAAGAAATACCACCAGAAGAAGAAATAATCAAAAAAATATTAGACTGTGCGGAAATGGGCAGACTTACTTTAAGGTTGACAGAAAACTACCTGAATGGCTTTCAACAATGGAAGCTTTTGCTTACCTAAATTTAATTAACTATGACAAAGTCGTCACTTATAAAGATATCTTGGACAATGAAGGAAAATTGAAAGATAGACAAGATTTACAATGACAAGGTATTGACTTAGCATGGTGGCCATATTTGCAAATTCAAACAAGATATGAAAAAGATGTAAAGACAACGGGATTTTATAAAGAACAGACAGAATTCGATAAAATATTGTTAAAAACAGATGAAAACTTGATTAAGAAACTATAGATTTCTGCTAAACTTGAAGATGGAAGAAAAACAAATAAAAGAAACAATGATAACATGGGCAAAAAACTTTGGATATTCTATAGATTGGGAAGACTGGCAAAAATTATGGGATAGAAATATTAAATTGACTAAAGCAGTCTCATATAAAGAAAATCTGTATAAAATGTTTTATAGATGGCATATGACACCAGTAAGATTAGCGAAAATGTTTAAAAATACTTCGAATAATTGCTGGAAATGCAAACAAAGGCCAGGTACTTACTATCATATCTGGTGGATATGCCCTAAAGCGAAAAGGTTTTGGGTTAAGATACATACATGGCTGGAAAAGATGATTAAAAGACAGATAGAATTTAAACCAGAACTGTTTTTGTTAGGAATATTAGGAGCTAATTATGAGAAGGAGAATGAATACTTAATATTGCATGTACTGACAGCAGCGAGAATAGTATTTGCCCAATACTGGAAAAATGAAAACTTACCAACCGAAGAGGTTTTAATTAAAAAAATCTTAGAATGTGCAGAAATGGATAGATTGACTTTAGAGATCAAAGAGAAAGAAGATTCAGTTTACTTTAGAACATGGGATAATTTTTATCAATGGTTAGAAAAACAAACTAGTGAGAAATGAATGTGATATGTTATTTTGAATATATATTAGTAAGAAGAATCATATGTATTGACTAACTGATACTGTTTATGATTATCGTTTATTATATTTACTACAGCTATTTACCATTATATTAATTAGTGGTAACTGAACATATGTACCCGGACAATAGTCTGTTTGCTAAAGCTTGAAAATGTTATTGGGGCATAACCCCAATGTTGATCCCAATCCTGTCCTAATCCCAATCCTGATCCCAACCCTAACCTAAACCTTAATCCCTATCCCGATCCTATCTTATCCCCAACCCTGTAAAATTCAATAAAACTTTTAAAACTGAGTAAAGAAGAAACAGAATATTTTCAAACTTGGGGCCTATTTTATCAATGGTTAGAGAAAAGATTTAGGGACTAGGAATTTAATTTGTATTAGTGAATAAGATACTCAGACAACACGATTTTGTTGAATAATTATTATTTAATTCTGTTAAATAAAATAATAAAAAAATTAAAAAAGACTATTGAGTGATTAACTAACATATTGATTATGATAATATAGAAATTAAGTCTTACTTATTGTTTTTAAATACATGAACCCAGACAATATGCTGTTTGCTAAATATTAAGAATGTTATTTTAAAAAACCCCAACCCTAATCCTAACCCTAACCTTAACCCTAACCCTAACCCTACAAAAATTAATAAAATATATACCAAAAACAACAACAACACCCAGCTGCAAGAGGATATGGCTAGCCAGGGAAAATTAGCTGAACTGAAAAATAGGAAAGAACCTATTGTTTTAAGGAGCCATAAAATATCAGAGCTCAAAATAAATAATTGAATATGTCTAATATTTTATATTATTAATGTACATGTGAATATGATTTAGTATGTTTAAGGAAGGTAGCAGGAAATATGTAGGAAGTGGTCAGAAAGAGTGTAACCTCATAGTACCTCAGCCAATGGGGAACGAGGAGGGATGTGGCGGCTGGGACAGGGCTGTATAAAGAAGGGGATATTTTGGGTTGGAACATTGGAGAGAACAAGCTTTGATAGCTTCTCTCCCCGCTTATTGCAATAAATGAAACAAAAGGCCTTCACTGTGTCTTGGCTGGTTATTGGTAAGGAGAGCTTGCCTCTGGTCATGAAGGAAAGTAGCCAGGAGCACATAGTGTAACAGAACTATAAACTGTACTGTTTTCATTACACTACATTTTGTGGAGAATTTGGAACCTCAAATTTAGAGTAAGGAAACTTTATCATTTATCAAAACTGGTGTAGGTTTTTAAAGCTAAATTGGGTTTTATTGTTTTTACTTTCTAATCTTACCATAATGTACATTCATTAGAAAGTCATATATTTATTAATATGCAAATATGATAAAATTTTAAAAAATCAGTGGAAGAGTTTTCAAAGTATACTTTAAGTTATTTTATTTTGAAAAATGCTCACAAACATTCTAAGAAAGAATGCAATGAAATGTACTGTTAAAATTTGCAGATTTTCTAAAGTTTTCAGCTAATTACAGAAACTAAAATATTTTTGTTTGAACAGAAGTTAACTGCATCCATTCCATTTGCATTTGTCTATTCAGTTTGTTATATATTATACAATATAAACTATTGTAATAAACCCATTTATTTATTTATTTAAAAGCTGTAGTGGATAATTAAGCTATACATATTTTTTAATACTGTTGAGAATGTTTTTCTTACAACTTCCAAAACAGGCAAAGAAATTGAACAGTACTGAATAGACAGACAGGTGAACTGATAAGAACTTTTCCCTAAGTTATCACTTCCATTAGCTTAATGACAATTGGTACTAGGACAGTCCATGACAAAGTCACTCTGATTTGAAGGCACTAAATCCAATTATCCACCTTACCTTCCATTTGTTTCCATTTGTAATATTTATGGGGATTTTTTTTTTCAAAATATTGGTGTTCATTGCTTCAGTTTTCTGTCCAACTTACCTCATAATATCCTCCATAAAGGATTCTGAGTTAAGTAGAGGCTCAGATAAAAATTCTTCTCTGTCTTGAATGAATTAAGAAACACACTGAATTAATTCTAAATTAAATCTTAATATCATGTCAAAACACAGTTCTAACCATATTTTAAGAATATTCATATTTTACACATTACCATTCCACCAAGACAAAATTTGATCAATTACTTCTTTTACAGCAAAATTTCATAACTCAGAAATTGAGAAGGGGATTTCTCATTATATTAATTATATTTGGAGAAGCTATATTCATGTTTCCTTCATAAAATTCTTAGAAGGAACCACCACTATATTTCTTTAAAAATGTTGATGTGTAACCTACCATAAAGTTCAACTTGTATGGTCTCAATATCAAAAGTAATCTGAAAGTTCCACTTTTGTTTGCAGAGCCCTATTATCCATTTTATTCTCCATGAGAGTTTTCCTCATTTGTCCTATTTGCAGTGTATGTTTCGCCATAAGCTTGCATAAACAAAGCATTACAAACTCTAGCTGACCAGATTATGTGTTCCCTTTCTTTCTTACCTCCTACCTCTCGTTCTCTATCCTTTAACTCTTGCTGTTGGTCTTCCTGGCTTCCGCTTTCTAATTCTTCTTTACTGCTATTTTCTTCTTCCACCCCTTCCAGCTGTTCATGAAATTCTCGTGCACTATCTAAATTATCAATTTTGACCTTCCTCTCCTGCCAAGATATCAGCATCCCCTCCGGGATTAGCCATCGAAATGGTATACTTCTTTTAGTTAAATATGTGCTGAGGAATCTATAGTCCCTTCTCTGTTCCCTCACCTTCCTTGGAACTTGTTTAAGTGTCTGTATTTCTATGCCCTTGTAGATCAGTGGATTATCCCTTGTCATTTTATATATTATGTCTCTCACTCTCTTTCTAGTAAATTTAATGTGGACCTCCCTTGGGAGTCTATTACGCCTGGCATAATTCGTGTAGATTCTATATACCTCATCTACCTCTAATAGAATCTCCTGCTTATCTCTTTGTAAAGCCTCCGCTATCAGTTCTACCATTATATCCCCTAGATCTTCTTCCTTCTCCTCCACCACATTTTGGAACCTTAGGTAAAATGATGCCCAATCCATTTCCAGGTGAATAATCGATTCTTCAATTTTTTTGTTCTTTACCATCAGATTTTTGTCTAGGGTGTCAACTCTTATCCCTATATTATCCACCCCTACTTCTACTTTCTGTATTCTTTCTTCATTTTTCTCCATAGTTTGCTGGATTGTCTCTATTCTATTATCTAATTTATTCAAATCTCCTCTCATTTCTAAGTGGTTTTTAGACATTGTTTCCTGCATTTTTAACATTGTTTCTTGGATGGTCAATAGTGTTGTCTGCATGGTCTGCATATTTATGATTATACTTTGTTTTTCTGTCCCTAACATTCCTTCCAATTTTCTCTGACCTGGTGGGGATACAGGTAACAATGCTGGACTGGATGTTGTCTTCTTTCCTGTCCTCAGTATTGCCATAGTACTATCTTATTCCTTAAGTGTTTTCTGTTCTTTGTTTGTTAAACCACTCCTTTGTTAAGTTTAGCTCTTTTAACTCTTTTACTCTTAACTTCCAATTAATCCGTTTTTCTCTCCCTCCTTTCTCTTTTCTTCTAGATCAATATCTATTTTCACTGATCCCCCAGACTCCTCTTCACTTTCTCCAACCCTCTTCACTTTCTCTCCTCTTTCTTACATGACACACAGTCCTTCTGAAGCGTTCGTTTCCTTCTCCGCTCTAGGCTTGATCAGAGTCTATCCATTCCTATCTCCTTCGTCTCCGTCTCGCGTCCGCTCGTCGTCACCTTCACTTTCCGTCTCTTCTCCACTCACTCGCTACGATCTTCTTGTCCTGCTAAATCCACCGCCTCTGCTATCTCCATCTCTTCGTCTCATGTCCTCTCCGCTTGCAAGCTTATCTCCTCCTTTCTCTTCCGGCCTCTCGTTTCCAATACTCTCCTGCATATTGCTCCATATCACTCCTTCTCCGCCCTACTTAAGTCACCATTTCCCTCCAATCCGGCTGTCCTTCTGCCAATTTTCTCCCTGCGATTCTCACGTCAGCTGGGTCCACCGCCTCCTTCTTTCCACCTCCTCTCCTTCAATCACCACCCATCTCTTTCGTCCTGCGCTAGGACAATTGCTACAAAGTTTCCATTTCTTTCTGTCTCTCTCCTGTTAGTCTTTTGGTTAAAGTAATTTACTGACTCACAGCTCACCCCGCCAAGTAGCCGCTTGTCCTGAGGTTCCCCTCGTAAACTGAGCACTCTTCCTGCACCAACTAATTGACAGATAAGATTTTTATAATTCTACTATTGTATTGAGAATATTTTAGGGTATTTTAGGATATTTTCAAACTCACTCACTGACACAGTCCATTAATTATATCTTGCTTCCGCATTTTCTGTGACTAGTCAAGGCTTCAGATCTGCCATCAGCAGTTGGCAGATGTTTCTCTGTTGGATTTAGGGGGTTTCCCTTGTCGTAGCGGGTGATTGCCTTTCACCTCGCTATTCCTCGGGCTTCCCCTTTTATTGCAGATAGTCCTCCAGGCTCTCTGCGTCTCCAAAGGACTCCAAACTTAGAGAAATCAGTGTTGCAAGACGGAGCCTGTCCTCTTTCCTCTGCACCACCTTGACATCGCCACCGGAAGTCCCACCTGCCACTTGTTAATGTACCACAAGTGGTACGCGTACCACCGGTTGAAAAGCCCTGGTCTAAGGCAGGGGTCTTCAAACTTGGCCCTTTTATGACTTGTGGATTTCAACTCCCAGAATTCCTCAGCCACGCATGAGGGAGAGAGAGAAAGAGAGAGGGAGAGGGAGAGAAGGAGAGGGAGAGAAAGAGAGAGCGAGAGGGAAAGAGAAGGAGAGAAGGAGAGGGAGAAAGAAAGGGAGACAGGGAGAAAGAGGGAGAGAGAAAGAAGGAGGGAGAGGGAGAGAGAGGGAGAGAAAAAGAAGGAGACAGGGAGAGAGAAAGAAAGGGAGACAGGGAGAAAAAGAGAGAGAGAAAGAGACGGAGGGAGAGAGAAAGGAAGGGAGAGAGGGAAAGAGAAAGGGAGAGAGAGAAAGAGAAAGAAAGAGGGAGAAAGATTAAATTAGTAACATGGTTGTTCAGTGAATCTGGTTTCCCCACTAACTTTGCTTCTCAGAAGGTTGCAAAAGGCGATCACATGACCCTGGAATAATGTGACCATCATAAATAAGAATCGGTTGCCAAGCATCCAAATGTAAATCACATGACCCTGGGGATGCTACAATGGTCATAAGTGTGAAAAATGGTCATAAGTCACTTTTTTCAGTGCTGTTGTAACTTTGAACAGTCACTAAGCAAACTGTTGTAAGTTGAGGACTACCTGTACTTTATCACTTTTTTCCATTTTTTTTGGTCATCAAGTTTTTGACACCTTGCTGGGTGACTGGTGGTACTCGAGTGTTGCCATATTCTAAAAGTGGTACAATCGGTGAAAAGGTTGAAAAGCCCTGTATTAGATAACCAAGGGAAACTCAAATCGAGGGAAGAATTAATAGAACAGGGAATAACTCTAGATTGGTGGCCATATCATCAGATACAATCAAAATATAGTAAGGATATGGCAGAATATGGGATTAACCGAGTCCCACAGCAATTGGACAAAATATTGTTAGGCAGAGGAGAAAAATTTATAACAAGAATCTATAAATACCTACTGGAAGTTGAATTGGAAGAAGAGATAGTAAAAGGCTCCATGATAACAAGTGGCAGGTGGTACGCAGCCCTGCTTAGCCAAGTGTAGTGGGGGAGGGAAAGAGCCAGCGCAGACAAGGACTTACAGTGAGAGAGTCCTCTGGAGCTGCAGATTGGCTGGGGCAGGCAAAGGCCCCAGGCTCACTTCTGGCTCACCCTCGCCCATGAGAAAGGAGGAGGAGGGGGGCGGAGACAGGAAAGGCCATGAAAGGAGGCAGTTTGGGTGGGAGAGGGAGAGAGAGAAAAAGCAGCAGCCTTGGGAGGAGGCGGAGTCAGCTCTAGCTGCACCGAAGGGGAAGGAGGAGGGTGGAGGGGGGAAAGGAGAGGAGATCAAGCAGGCCAAGCAGGCCGGCCATGAGCCAATCTACAACTGCTGTGGCAGCCACCTGTGCTGGCAGCAACAAACAGGCAAGAAATGCAGCAGGGGAGGGGTTGCCCTCCATGAGGAATGAAGAAAGGTAGCATCAGCTGGAGGTGAGACACGGAGGGAGGGAGATGGAGAGTGGAAGGATTCTTATGTGCTTTTGTGACTTTGAAGTTCTGGGATTTGTGCAATGTAGGCTTTGTGTTCTTAAGGAGTGTTTGGCAATTTCTATTTGGCTGATGGCTGATGTCTTGTGTTAGCTTCTATTGCTCTGCTATTAGCTGTAAGTTTTGCTGCAAGGGATTTTGAAGTATTTTTCTCCTGAATGGATTTTGCCTGTAGCATTCATTACTTATGAATGGAGCCATTTGGGGAGGCTGCCTTAGCCAGCAGCCAGTACTTACTACATTTTTTTCCCTTAAGTGCTAGCCAGTAGCTAATTCTTAAAGGGGAATGTGCCTTTTTAAGCTAGTTCACTCAGCAGCTTGTCTTTTCTGTCTCTAGAGGCTTTTCCTTGTTTGATGAATATATGGAAGAGAGAGAATATGGGGTTGTTTTTTTCAAATTCTTCCTTCAGAAGGAGGTGGGCATGAGAAAGATGGAGGCAGGGAGGGAGGGAGGGAGGGAAGTCCTGCCTTAGCACTTGGCCACCAGCAGCCCTGCCATTGACTTTGCTTGTCAAAAGGTTGCAAAAGGGGATCACATAACCCTGGGACACTGTGACCATCATAAATATGAATCAGTTGCCAAGCATCCAAATATAAATCACATGACCCTGGGCATGCTGCAATGGTCATAAGTGTGAAAAATGGTCATAAGTCATTTCAGTGCAATTGCAACTTTGAACAGGGTTTGTTTTTTTTTGGTCATCAAGTTTTTGACACCTTACTAGGGGTACTCGAATATTGCCATATCCTAAAAGTGGTACAATCGGTGAAAAGGTTGAAAACCCTTCTCTAAAGCACTTACCAGGAGGAAAGAATTTCTTAGCAGATGCATTGTCCAGACTGCTCCAGTACAATAGCAACAGAACAGAGATAACAGACCCACTTATACCATCAAACAATTAGCAGCACAAGTCACCACCCGAGCACAAGCCAAACTGCAAAAGCCCCTAGCAAGCCAAGCAGGGATTGAATTAAAAAAAGCACTAGAAACTGACAAATGGTTCCTAAGCCATAAGAACCTATACACCATGACCGATGGTTTACCATGGGTGGGAGGAAAGCTGTACAAAGTCTGTCAAGATCCTTCTATATCTTAAGCCTATCTTCTGGAGTGTTGGCTATTCCTGTTAGCTTGGTGTTGACTGCAAATTTGATGAGTTCCCCATCTATCCCCTCATCCAAATCATTGATGAAGATGTTGAAGAGCACTGGGCCCAGAACAGAGCCCTGGGGCACCCCATTACACACTTCCCTCCATGTAGATGCAGTTCCGTTTAGGACCACATGCTCAGTATGACCGGTCAGCCAGCTACGAATCCATCTGGTGGTGATGCTGTCTAACCCACATATTTCTATCTTATCAAGTAGTAGGTTGTGGTCTACTTTATCAAATGCCTAACTGAAGTCCAAGTAAATTATATCCACAGTATTCCTCTGGTCCACTAATTTTGTCACCTGGTCAAAGAATGCAATAAGATTTGTCTGGCATGATCTGTTTTTGACAAACCCATGTTGGCTTTTGGTAATGACTTTGTTTGCCTCTAGGTGTTCGCTGATTCATTGCTTGATTATCTTTTCCAAGATCTTCCCAGGTATTGAGGTCAGGCTGATAGGTCTGTAGTTTCCTGGATCCATTTTTTTTTCTTTTTTTGAAGATGGGAACTACTTCAGCTCTTTTCCAGTCCTCTGGTAGTTCCCCAGTGCTCCAGGATCTTTGAAAGATATAGTTCAGTGGTTCTGAGATCACATCTGCTAGTTCCTTCAGAACCTTGGGGTGTAGTCCATCTGGTCCTGGTGATTTGTACTCGTCTAGGGTGGACAATTAAATCAGTGAAGTCTTGGACTGAGAAGGCAAAGCTAAAGCTACAGCCTTGCTTTTACTTTACTGATTGGAAAGTTTTCGAAGACACCTCTGCAGACTTGGATGAACTCACAGATACTGTAACATCATATGTTAGTTTTTGTGAAGACCTATGTGTGCCAACCAGAAACTTGCGAATATACAGTAACAACAAGCCTTGGTTCACAGCTAAACTCAAGCAGCTACATCGTGCCAAAGAGGAAGCCTGCAGGAAAAAAGATAGAATGCTGTACAATCAGGCCAGAAATGTATTAACAAGGGAGATCAGAGCAGCAAAAAGAAGCTACTCTGAAAAGCTAAGGAATCAGTTCTTAACAAATGAACCAGCAAATATGTGGAAAACTCTCAAAAATATCACTGGTTACATCAAACCTCCTCTCCATGCTGAAGGAAATCGACAACTGGCAGATGACCTGAATGTGTTTTACTGTATGTTTGAGAGAAAACCACTGTCACTTATCTTCACCATCCCCATCTCCTACAACTGACTCCATCCCCTTGGGGCCCCCACCTCTGGTGATCACACAAAATGATGTGCAAGGTCTATTCCACAGACAAAAGCCTGGAAAAGCACCAGGCCCAGACAAGATAATGCCTTGTTGCTTGAAATTATGTTGACCAATTGGCCCCCATCTTCACCCGCATTTTTAATAAATCACTAGAGATATGCTATGTAACTTAATAATGATAATAATAATAATAATAAAGTTGGAAGGGACCCTGGAGGTCATCGAGTCCAACCCCCTGCTCAGGCAGGAAACCCTATACCATTTTGGACAAATGGCTGTCCAGTCTCTTCTTAAAAACTTCCAGTGTTGGAGCATTCACCGCTTCTGGAGGCAGGTTGTTCCACTGGTTAATTGTTCTAACTGTCACGAAGTTTCTCCTCAGTTCCAGGTTGCTTCTCTCCTTGACTAGTTTCCATCCATTACGTCTTGTCCTGCCCTCAGGCCCTTGGAGAATAGCTGACTCCCTCTTCTTTGTGGCAACCCCTGAGATATTGGAATACTGCTATCATGTCACCCCTAGTCCTTCTTTTCATTAAACTAGACATACCCAATTCCAGCAAACGTTCCTGATATGCTTTAGCTTCCAGTCCCCTAATCATCTTGTTGCCTTCTCTGCACTCTTTCTAGAGTCTCAACATCTTTTTTACATCATGGTGACCAAAACTGGATGCAGTATTCCAAGTGTGGCCTTACCAAGGCATTGTAAAGTGGTATTAATACTTCACGTGATCTGATTCTATCCCTCTGTTAATGCAGCCCAGCACTGGTTGGCTTTTTTGGCAACTGCAGCACACTGCTGGCTCATATTTAAGTGATTGTCCACTAGGACTCCGAGATCCCTCTCACAGTTACTACTATTGAGCAAGGTACCCCTATACTGTACCTGTACATTTGGTTTTTCTTGCCTAAATGTAGAACCTTACTTTTTTCACCATTGAATTTCATTTTGTTAGATAGCGCCCAGTGTCAAGTCTGTCCAGGTCCTCCTGTATCTTAAGCCTGTCTTCTGGAGTGTTGGCTATTCCTGCCAGCTTGGTGTCATCCACAAATTTGATGAGTTCCCCATCTATCCCCCTCGTCCAAATCGTTGATGAAGATGTTGAAGAAACACTGCCCCAGAACAGAGCCCTGGGGCACCCTACTGCACACTTCCATGTAGATGCGGTTCCGTTGAGGACCACACGCTGAGTACGGCCGGTCAGCCAGCTACGAATCCATCTGGTGGTGATGCTGTCTAACCCACATTTTTCTATCTTATCAAGTAGTAGGTTGTGATCTACTTTATCAAATGCCTTACTGAAGTCCAAGTAAATTATATCCACAGCATTCCTCTGATCCACTAATTTTGTCACTTGGTCAAAGAATGCAATAAGGTTTGTCTGGCATGATCTGTTTTTTTACAAACCCATGTTGGCTTTTAGTAGTGATTTTGTTTGCCTCTAGGTGTTTGCTGATTCATTGTTTGATTATCTTTTCCAGAATCTTCCCAGGTATTGAGGTCAGGCTGATAGGTCTGTAATTTCCTGGATCCATTTTTTTCCTTTTTTGAAGATGGGAACTACATCAGCTCTTTCCAGTCTTTGGTAGTTCCCCAGTGCTCCAGGATCTTTGAAAAATATAGTTCAGTGGTTCTGAGATCACATCTGCCAGTTCCTTGAGAACCTTGGGGTGTAATCTGTCTGTTCCTGGTGATTTGAACTCGTCTAGGCTGGACAGGTGCTCACTTACCATTTTCTTGCCTATCTTAACTTGTGTTTCTATTCTGTTTTTATGGCACTATTTTTGATAGGTGGTCTGTTTTTTCCCTTTGTGTAAAGACAGATGCAAAAAATGAGTTAATAGTTCTGCTTTCTCACTATTGCTTGTCACCTTCTTGCCACTTTTACCCACTAATGGACCAATCATTTCCTCACTTTTTTCTTATTTTTTACATGTTGAAAGAAGCTTTTTTTGTATTTTTGACTTTGGTCGCAAGCCTTAGTTCATTATGAGCCTTAGCTTCCTCATTTCATCTTTGCAGGCTCGGGCTATTTGCTGATATTCTGACTTTGTTAATGTGCCCCTCTTTTCACTTTCTATACTTGTCCTTTTTATCTTTCAATTTATCAGAGAGTTCTTTATGCAGCCATGCTGGTCTCTTTTGGGAGCTGTTATTTTTCCTCTTTTTTGGTATTGTGCTAGACTGGGCTTTTATTATCTCGCTTTTCAAAATTTCCCAAGCTTCTTGAGTTGTTTTCCCCTTGAGGATTCTCATCCATGGAATCCTTCCCAAGCCCTCTCTAAGTTTATTGAAATTAGCTCTCTTGAAGTCCAAGACTCTAGTTTGACTGTGTTCTATTGCTTGTGCTTCCATAATGTTGATTCCAATATTACATGATCACTACCTCCCAAGGTTCCTGTGGCTTCAACACCTTCTATCATTTCATCTCTGTTAGTGAGAATTAGATCCAGAATGGCTAATCCCCTAGTTCCCTTCTCTACTTTTTGGGAGACAAAGTTGTCTGCTAGGTTTGTCAGGAATCTGTTTGATCTTCCACTTGGTGCAGAGTTTGCCTCCCAGTTGATGTCAGGGTAGTTAAAGTCCCCCATTACTATTGTGATGTGCTTCCTACATACCTTAATTAGCTGACTAGCAAAAAGTTCGTCTATTTCTTCTGTTTGGTTGGGTGGCCTATAGTATACACCTATGGCAATGTCATTTTTTCTCCCTTTTATATTGACCCAAATGCATTCAAGACAGTTTTCATCATTGTTGTGCTCTATTTCTGTAGAGATGTAGTTATTTCTTATATAGAGAGCAACTCCACCTCCTCTTTTATTTGGTCTGTTTCTTTTAAATAATTTAAATCCCTCTAGCTGTGTGTTCCATTTGTGGGTTTCGTCCCACCATGTTTCCGTAATGGCAACAATATCATATCTGCCCTCATTAACCTGAATTTCTAGTTCACCCTGTTTGCTGTTCATACTCTGTGCATTGGTGTATAGACATTTGAGTGCTTTATGACTGACCCTGTGTTTACTTTCTACATAACCTGTGTGGTGCCTGAGTTCCCCTATTGTCCTACCTCCTATTTGGTTAGTGTACTTTGTGTGGCACTCGCTATTGAAGGCTTGATTTTGCTTGAGAGCAAGGTCGATATTCTTGTCCACACACACATCTATGTTACATGCACTAATACCCTATAGTTTTTAGATTGCCGGGGACAGGGATGTTCTGTATCAATTAACTCCCTGTCCCCGCTGTTTAGTTTAAATATTCCTCCAGATAATCTTTGAATTTATAGCCGAGTAACTCAGTTCCTTTCTTTGATGGATGCAAACCATCTCTTTTGTACATTTTTTCATTGGACCAGCTCCTGACATCGTGACTAATATATCCAAAGCCTTCCCCTTTACACCACTCCTTTAGCCACATATTGAATTGTGCTATACGCTGGCCTTTTCCATTTTGCTCCTTGTACACTGGTAAAACCTCTGAAAAAGTAAGCCTACAGCCTATTCCGCTAAGTTCCTGCCCCAAGCTCTGGAAATCATTCTGCACAGAGAGTACATCTTTTTGGGACAGATTGTTAGTGCCAAGATGTACAATAGCCTCCACATCACAGTCCTTGCTTCAAATGCTCTACTATCATCCCAGTGCCAAAGAAATCCTCCATCAAAGAATGAATGACTACAGACTGGCTGCTCTGACATCCGTAGTTATGAAAAACTTTGAAAGTTAATGCTGGCCTACCTGAAAACCATTATAGATCCGCTGTGCAATTTGCCTGTTGTTAGTTGCGAAGTCGTGTCTGACCCATCGAGACACCATGGACAACATTCCTACAGGCCTTCCTGTCCTCTACCATCTTCTGGAGTCCATTTAAGCTTACTCCTACTGCTTCAGTGACTCCATCCAGCCACCTCATTCTCTGTCGTCCCCTTCTTCTATTGCCCTCAATCTTTCCTAGCATTAGGCTCTTCTCCAGTGAGTCCTTCCTTCTCATTAGATGGCCAAAGTATTTGAGTTTCAACTTCAGGATCTGGCCTTCTAAAGAGCAGTCAGGGTTGATCTCCTCTAGGATTGACCGGTTTGATCGCCTTGCAATCCAGGGGACTCGCAGGAGTCTTCTCCAGCACCATTGTTCAAAGGCCTCAATTCTTTTGTGCTCAGCCTTTCTTATGGTCCAACTTTCACAGCCATACATTGTAACTTGGAAAACCATGGCCTTGACTATACGTACTTTTGTTGGCAGGGTGATGTCTCTGCTTTTTAGTATGCTGTCTAGATCTGCCATAGCTTTCCTCCCCAGGAGCAAGCGTCTTTTAATTTCTTGGCTGCAGTCCCCATCTGCGGTGATCTTGGAGCCCAGGAAGATAAATTTGCCTACTGAGCAAATAGATCAGCAGATGATGCTGTTAATATGGCTCTGTACTTCATCCTACAACATCTTGAATCTCCAAAGACCTGTGCAAGAGTCCTTTTTGTAGATTTCAGTAGATTTCAGTTCGGCATTCAATATTATCATTCCAGATATTCTTCTCACTAAACTAAATCAGCTAGCCGTGCCTCACCACACCTATAAATGGATCATAAGCTTTCTAACAGACAGGAAGCAGCAAGTGAAGCTAGGCAAAATCACATCAGATACCTGTACAATTAGCACAGTGCCCCCCCCAGGGTTGTGTGCTCTCTCCACTTCTCTTCTCTCTATATACCAATGACTGCATCTCAAAAGATCCCTCTGTTAAAGTACTGAAGTTTGCAGATGATACATCAGTGATTGGTCTCATTTGAGACAATGACGAATCTGCATACAGACAGGAAGTCGAACAACTAGCCTTGTGGTGCAGCCTTGAACTGAACACACTCAAAACTGTAGAAATGATAGTAGATTTTAGGAGAAACCCTACTATTTTACCACCTCTTACAATACTAGATAACACAGTATCAACAGTAGAGACCTTGACTTCCGGTTCCGGTTTGCGGCGCGGTCGGTCGTGTAGAGAGTCTTCTCTCTTCGCCGGCCAGTTTCCCTCCGCCGCTAGACCCTGGACAGGGTCGAAAGTTGCCCTGGAGGGGCGACTACCACTGAGGAGGACTCTTGTCAATTGCAGAGGAGGCGGCAGCATCTTCCGCGGTCCGAGGCAGCTCCTTTGGTCCGACAGGGAAAAGATCGGCCATTAACATGGCCGATCATTTAGCTGCACCAGCTGAAGTCAAAATAACAACTAAGTCTTAAAGAACCACCGTGGAAGATCCAGGTGAGACCTTTCCTTTCCTCTCTTTACCCTTACTATCTCCCTGTGAAAAGCCCCTGGAATTATTTCCCTATTTTGATAAAGCAGCATTTGCTCACTTGGGAAAACAAGCTTTGGACAATAAATAATAAGTTAATTTTTATTGACTATTTTTACTCTTGAATACTCTGGGGTCCTGAAAAAATCCCTACTACAGAATTTTATTATTTTATTTGCTTACAAAACTGGACAATATTGTTTTCTTTTATTTTTATTCCTTTTTTAACTGGACTAAAACCTTTCTGGAAAAAGATTTTATTGTTTACTGGGGACATCTTGTGGTGAAAAATGACATTGCAACTATACTTTCTCTTTGACTGTGAGACTGGATTTGACCTTCAAATTACCATAAGAGGGAAAAGATAAAGAATTTGTAACAGCTGTGTGGAGGTGGATACGGACTGATTGTTAATAGCTTCCACTAAAAAACTAAAAGATTACCCTACCACTGAAATGGAGGAGTTTTACCTACAGCTTGGCTTATGGGCTTATACTGGAAAAAAAAATTGGAACTTAAGGAGCAAAGGATCTTTAGAATGAACATTAAAGATGATACTTCAGAACCAAAAATTGAACCTCAAATCTTGACTGATCAACTTATAGACCAAGGAATAACAGAGGAGGAACAGATCAACTCCAAAGAGGCCTGTATGCAACAACATACACAATTTAATGAGATGGAGGAATCTCATCCACAATCTATCTGTAAACTTACTGACTACTTCATAACTCAAATAACAATAGAAGAGGAACAAATCAACATAGAAGAGGACATCATACATTCCCACGTACAACTCACTGAGAACTTTGATGATCAAAGAATGATTTCAATTAAAACATCTGTAATGCCAAAAGCAAGAGGAACTGATTTGCAAATATGAGGCATTGAAAACTGTGACAACATGGATAACCAACGAGTAACTACCACATTGAACAAAATTGATTATACTAGTCAGATAGTACTGGAAGAAAGAGAAGAGAAATATGACCAGACTGAATTGTTGATAAATATGTATAACCAAACACTGAGATTTGATGATATAGAGGCTCTTTTATGGAAACCTGCCTGGCACAAAAAGAAAGCTAGAATTAGATTTAAAAATGAGATTTAAAATTTTACTTGATGGGTTAAAAAGGCTTCTAGAGATTTTGACTGAATTAATACCACTGATGAAAATTATTGACTTGATTATGGTTTGGAATTGTAATATGGAAAAGGTTGTAAACAAGGAGTTATTAGAATAAAGAATAGAATATAGATGTGGAATGTAGTAAGAAGGTATCTTCTGGAATAATATGTTTGTTTTTAGGTATGATAATTACCTGAGATATGGATTGATTTATAAAATATATATTTGAAATAGAATAAGAAGGTAGTTTTTGGAGTAATATTTTTGTTTTAGGTGTGATAATTATTATGCAATGGAAGGAGAACAAGAAAATGGACTGTGATAAAAGAAGATATGGTATTTATAAATGAGTTACCAGAATAAGAAATTGAATATAGTTGGGAAGTGTAAAAATATAACGTTTGGAATAATATGTTCATTTTAGATATAATTATCCTATGAAATAAGGGAAATTAGGGACACCCGAAGTGTAAATTATGTGTTTATTTAAGGCTAAATTGGAACATGGTAATTGTAAGTTAGTAAAGCTTAAAACAGGATTTGGACTGATATAGGTGAAATATTATTGATATTTTTTTGATTGATTGAACTCTATTTAGAAATGTATTAATTTGACTATGTTATATCAATTGAGGGAAATAGAGAGGGAATCTTTAAAGAATTAACCTGAACTATACATGTATGATTGTGTTTTTTTGATGATTGATTACCCCATCTCCACATTGTTTCCCAAGCACTCTGATGTAAAAACTAAAAAACCAATAAAACTTGTTTTAAAAAAAAAACACAGTAGAGACCTTCAAGTTTCTACATTCTATAACAGTGATAGTGAACCTTTTAGAGACTGAGTGCCCAAACTGCAACCCAAACTCTACTTACTTATCGTTGGGTGCTGGGTGGGCATGGCCCACTGGGTGGGCGTGGCTGCAGAGGTCATAGCAGACTGGGTGGGCGTGGCTGGGGTGGGCATGGCCACCTTGATGCTGCTCATGGGGAGGGACACCTGTGGGGGACAGGCAGGGTTGGTGGAGATCCAGGGGGTCTCTGGTGGATGGGACGGTGGGCAGGAGGCTCATCCTGCAGGGTGAGGCAAGGCAGGGCAGGGGTGCATTGCCACAAGGCAAGGCGAGGCAGGGGCCAGGGTGGCTACTGCCTGACACCATCGGCCCCCACACACAGCAAGCACATGGGGGCCGACTGTGTCCATCAGCAGCCACAGCCTGCCGGCTCCTCAACCGGCACACTCTGGGGTTCTGCAGCCCGCTGCGAATACCGGGCCAGCCATCCAGCAGCAGGCGGAGTAGGGGAGGGGGGATCCAGTATACCGGTTCCTTACCTCTGCCCGGCTTGTTCCGCAGCCTCATGGCAGCGGCATTGGGCGTGATGTGCAAGGTGGCAAATGGCCAGTTTCAGCGCAACATGGCTGTTTGCTGCTGGCCATGGCCATTTGCTGCTTCACGTGTGTCACACCCAATGCCGTTGCCATGAGGCCACAGAACAAGCCAGGTGGAGGTAAGGAACCAGTATACCAGTTTCTTACTGCCACCCCGTTTGTTCTGCAGCCTCATGGCAGAGGCATTGGGCAGGAGGCGGCAAACAGCCGGTTTTGGCGTAACGTGGCTGTTTGCTGCCTCACGTATTGTGCCCAATGCTGCTGCAATGCGGCTTGGCCGAAAGCAGCCGTGGAACAAGCGGGGCAGGTTCCCCCCTCACCTGCCCATTCAGCTACAGCTTTGGTGGCTCTGTAGGCAGAGCTGCGAAGTTCTCTTCTCTGACAGAGAAGAGAACTTCGCAGGTCTGCCTACAGAGCCACCAAAGCAGCAGGTGGAGGCCAGAGGCTCAGGGAAGGAGGGTGCTGAAGTGGGTGGGTGGACCATTGGCAAGAGCAACGTGGTTGAGTGGAAAGCAGCCTCAGAACAAGCAGGGCAGGTAAGGAAATAAATCCTCGCTCCCCCCAGAAATTGCCTTTTTTTCTTACCTGACTACCAGCCCTGTGCCGTTTCTCCTTTGCGATCCACCGCTGCCACATGCAAGGAAACAAAGGAAGGTTTTCTTGGGGGAAAAAGGTCAATCAATCAATTCCAACTTCTCGTGAAACATTGCGAAGTTGGAATTGATTGATTGACCTTTTTTTCTTACCTGCCCCACTTGTCCTGAGGCCGCTTTCCACTCAACCATGTTGCTCTTGCCAATGGCCCGACCTCCCACTTCAGCACCCTCCCTCCCCGAGCCTCCAGTGCTCCACCTGCTGCTTTGGTTGGCCTGCCGGCCCCCACCTCAATGCCCTGCCAACCACCGCCCAACACGGCTGCCCCGGGGCTGCAGGGGCTGGCCTGGCATGGGAAGTGCATGCACCCCACCCTCCCACCACCATGCAGGGTAAGGTTGCCGCACCCACACCCGCCCAGATGCCCTCGCCTCCATCAAGCTTTTTTTACTAACCTGCATTTCAGCTGCATTCCGTTTCTCTGTTTGCTTCTCAGCCTTAGTCGCGTGTTTGTAGGACTATTAGTCAAAAAAAAAACGTGATGGCAGAGATAAAGTGGGTCCATCATCAGAGCCAAAGCCCTGGTATGGGAAGGAAAAAAGCGGAATAATTTCCTTCAGGAGGGCCTCAACCACCTCACATGTTTTGTTAGTATGACAGGGAAAGGCCTCATTCTATCCAGAGAAAGCACCCACAAAAACTTGCAAGCACCTCCCAAAAACTAGCAGGATCCTGTCCAGCCCCAAGCCTCCCCAAGGGGAACTTAATAATTTCCACAGGATCATTACATCCACAAATCACACATTGCTTGGTCATTGTGAGGGCCTTGTTATAGATCTTAGGACAAATATAGTCCTTTATAAGAAACTCAGCCATGGCCTTGTAACCCCAGTGAGTGCTGGCATGCAAGTTTCATAAGAGGGCCCATAATTCATGTTTTGGGAGAAGGCATTTCCCGTCCTTCTCCAGCCTACATCCATGATAAACAGCACCCAGTCTATAAGCTCTGTGCCCATCCTGTGAAATATATGTTGGAGCCAGCACAGGCAAACATGAGGGTACAAGCGCACCCATATACCAAGGGGACAGGGGACCTGATGCGGCAGAAAGGCATTTCCCTTTCCATGTTTAGTATCACCCTTACCATGGGCCCTTACATTTGTGAGGAAGGGTTTCCAAGAGGCTTATTTAATACCGAATGCGATGCTCCTGTACCAACCAAAAAGGGCATTGTTTTCCTCTGACTTTGAACTGTATCAGGGGTGAAGAGGAAGAATCATCCATAAGGGCAGGGAGATAAAGGCCCCAGCCCCTCACCCCCCCTCTTTTCATCTGGAGCATGGTCGTAGAACAGCATGCTATAGGACAGTTAGGAAGGGAACATAAAAGACATTCCCTGCTCCAGTGGCCAAATGTCATGCATATACAACACCGGTTCTGTCTTAGGGCAAAAGACTGCAGTGGGTGGTCTGGGGATGCCTGGAATCTGGGTGACATTGTCCCATTTCTCTCTTGAGGGGGCCCTACCACTCCTCGCCATCCTCTTCCGCAAGTCCCACTTCTTCCCCCTCCCACTAGGGCAGGGCTTTGTGGGCAGGGAACCTTGGCTCTGTTGTGACATGTGGACTGAGCCAGCATGGAGGAAAAAGTAGAAAACCTAGCCGCACTAACCAACTATGACAAATACGAAAGGCTGCTCCATTTCCCTTCTCTCAGAAAAGTCAAGCCGAAAAATAAAAGTACCAGAGAAGAGTTTTTTTTTCTCTCTCCTCTCTCTTCCTCCCCCGCCCAGCTCAGTTAATAGCCTCGGGCAGACGGCCAAGAAACACACAAAGGAAAAGATAAGCGCTAACCGTGAACAAACCAAAAGAAAGCTGACAGGTTTGCTGTAATTCACACTTAACATCTGGGGCACTCAAGGAAGTCACTGGGACTTTCAGCTGGCAACTGATGAACATCATAAATTTTGCCCAATTTTTTCTGTTTAGGGAGGGCAATCTGCAATGCAGTGACAATAATATCTCAGAAACCTTTAAGTTGCAGACCAAGGACCTTCCTTCCTTTTAGCAGCATTTCCTACCAGATGCCCTTCCTCTGTTGTTAAAAAGACATCCAGCATGGCTTGGAGGTCTGCCCAGTTAGTGGTATAAGTTTGAAGAATGGACAGAACCAATTCAGAATATTTGCGTGGGGTTTCAGTGTAAGAACCCAATCAGTCCTCCCATGCATAAAGATCAGATGTGGAGAAGGGGGTGTGAACCAGGACCTTATTAGTGTCCCCTTCCAATGGCTACCTGCCCTGTGAGGGAGTAGATCCCCTTATAGGGTGGTGGAACAGAAGCTAAAGCAGGAAAAGGTGGTGCTATGGAAGGTCACCACAACCCACGGTCTTTAAGCACCTGCTTATTCTCGTGTAAGGTCCCCCAAAAAAGAGCATATTAAGCATGCTGATCATGGTCTATGCCTCTTTAAGCACAGTCTCCCATGGTTTCAAAAACTCCCAAATTTATGGATCCCCCTGTGGGCCAAACAGTGGGTATGTCCTGGTGACAGAGGGCATTGTACTTTATCAGAGTTTCAATTTCATATCCCGATGGGTTTTAAGCTTACCAAAGTTCCTTATGACACACTCAAGGGGGCTGAGGGCACATTCCTTCTTTTTATTCCTTCTAACTAGTCTTCCTGGGGCTGAGCCCATGTGTTAAAGTCACTCACACCACTTGCACAGCCTGTTGGGCCACAAGAGATCCACTGACCTTCAGCTAAGATCAGTATCATGCCTAGGCCTGGTCAACAGTGGGAAAAATATAAGGAGCAACCACAAACCACAAACCACATACCACTCACAACCCGTTGGAGCACGAGAGTACAAGGTTAGCACCCCTTGCTTTCTAAGCATCCCCAGAACCCCCCCAAAAGAGGGGGGGCTAGGTGCGGCTGGTGCAAACTCTTCCGCCCAGCTCTGGTCAACGGTGGAAAATGATTCAAGGAAACAGACACACTTTTACACACATACACACACTCCCCCAGGCAAGCCGATGCAACAAAGCAATTTGTATCTTTGTATCTTACCTTATTTTCAGCCCTCCTGAGTATGTAGGAACCAAGTAAAAGGCAACCAAAAAGGTTCCTGTTAAAAACCACAGTGGAGAGTCAAGAAGGGGGACACCTCCAGGAAATCCTGGAGCACGCTTGGTGCCTTTCCCTTTCCCGAGCCTCCCTAGGACCAACCAAGCACCTCTCCTGGAAGCCAGGCTCGCCAAAAATGATGTGCAGGTTCTGAGGTTTTGCTTGATAAAAAATACAGGAAACCAGAAGTTGCCTTCAAGATTACGTGTTTATTCAGCTGAATAGAGATGGACTCCTCTAAATGAGAGAAGCACCAAATGACAAGAAATCATTGTATTTATTCTTTCTGATTACATAAGCAACCCATCCAGCAAAGCTGACACACATAAGATAAAGATTTCACCCAGTAAATCTGGCACACTGTAGATAAGAAGGGAGAAAGCAGAAGTAGCTAAACATGTTCCCTTTTGGGTGTTTCCCTAAAGATATCGTATGTTCTCGGGTGGGCTAGGACAGTGATGGTGAACCTATGGCATGCGTGCCAGAGGCGGCACGCAGAGCTCTCTCTGGGGGCACATCCGCCACCGCCAGCATCTCGCGCAGGTCCATTAGGCCGCCACTGGTGCCCAGAGCAACAGCCCTGCCCAGCACAAAGGAGGCAAAGCGGCCGGCTAGCAAGCTCGAGTAGAGGTGGTGGAGCATGCCCCCATGTGCTCGCTGGCCTCTGAGTGCAGGGATCGATGATGTCAGGTAGCAGCCGCCCCTGCCTCACCTTGCCTTGCCCTGCAGCAATGGCACCCCTGCCCTACCCCCTGCCTCACCCTGCAGGAAAAGCCTCCTGCCCACCACCCCACCCACCAGAGATACCCTGGATCTCCCAATCCTGCCCAGCCCCCACAGGCATCCCCCCCACAAGCAACATAGAGGTGGCCACACCCACCCCGGCCATGCCCACCCAATCTGTCATGACCACCGCAGCCACACCCACCCAGTGGGCCATGCCCCCCTGCTGCCCCCCCCGAGGGCACCACAATGCTGATGCGGCCCTGGCACTTTGCGATAAATAAGTGGGTTTTGGGTTGCGGTTTGGGCACTCGGTCTCTAAAAGGTTTGCCATCACCGGGCTAGGACATTGGGTGTTTTCCTTGCTGTCCTTTCATGACCCTGCATCCAGGACTCTGCAAGTGACCAGAAAGAGAGAGGCCATCTGTATGTATTCACAAGTCCTGGTCATCAAACCTAGCCGCAGAAACCAACTCTGACAAATATGAAAGGCTGCTCTATTTCCCTTCTCTCAGAAAAGTCAAGCCGAAAAATAAAAGTACCAGGGAAGAGGTTTTTTCTCTCTCTCTGCTCTCTCTTCCTCCCCCACCCGGCTCAGTTAATAGCCTTGGGCAGATGGCCAAGAAACACACAAAGGAAAAGATAAGCGTCTGCAGTACGTTACCCACATTGTTTAGGACAGGGATCAGCAACCTTAAACACTCAAAGAGCCACTTGGACCCATTTTCCAGAGAAAAGAAAACACTGGGAGCCGCAAAACTTGCGTGCGCGCATGCACGCACACAGGAGGGGAGGAGCTTGATTGAAGAGTTTAATTAAAAAGAAATAGAGGCTGCTGTGCATGAGTTCTCTCTCTCTCTCTTCTCTCTCTCTCTCTCTCTCCCTCCCTCCCTCTCTCTCTCCCTCTCTTTGTCTCCCTCCCTCTCTCTCTCTCTCCCCCCCTCTCTGTCCCTCTCTCCGATCTTCTGCTCACCTGGCAAGCTGGCTTCACGCTGTTCTCCAACAAGCTGACACACATTCTTATTGGGCTGGCTCTCTCCTGCCCTTGGTCTGCCAGTCCTCTTCCCCCACTCAGTGTGAGTGTGTGTGTGTGTGTGTGTGTGAGAGAGAGAGAGAGAGAGAGAGAAAGAGAGAGAGAGAGAGAGAGAGAGAGAGCTGCTGCTTTCTGCTTTCTGCTGCTTCCTGCTTCCTGCAGAGACCCAGCAAAGGCAGGAGCCCTGCCCAATAACCTTGTCAGCTTGTCCGAGAACAGCGTGAGGCCACTCTCTTTTTTTACACAGAGAGAGAGAGAGAGAGAGAGAGAGAGAGAAGAGAAGCCCAAGTGCCTCTCTCTGTCTCTGTCTCTGTCTCTCTCTCTGCAAATGGCAGAGGACGCTGGGATCTGCAGGAGAAGGCTCAAAGAGCCACATGCGGCTCCGGAGCCGTGGGTTGCTGACCCGTGGTTTAGGACAAACAGAGGTGATTAGGGGCAAGCAGTGAAGGACACAGCAGGAAACAAGAACAAGGAATACTACAAAGAGAAGACCAAGGAATAATCCCCTAAACCATCCCCACAAAGGAACCATCAGTCCACGTGGATAGCATGATAAATGCTTGGTTTGCCTTCCAACCCCTCAGGCATATAAGCTCTAACACCAGACATATAAGCCATGAGTCCCATTGCTGCAAACAAACTGCAGAGAGCAGAGGGGTCCTTTTTGTAGTCAAGGCCAAAGGTCTGATGACATCTATGCCAATCGTCCCACACATACACACACTCCCCCAGGCAAGCCGATGCAACAAAGCAATGTGTATCTTTGTATCTTACCTTATCTTCAGCCCTCCTGAGTATGTAGGAACCAAGTAAAAGGCAACCAAAAAGAAGAAAACCTGTTCCTGTTCCTGTTAAAAACCACAGTGGAGAGTCAAGAAGGGGGGCACCTCCAGGAAATCCTGCATCCTGGACTCTGCAAGTGACCAGACAGAGAGGGGCCATCTGTACATATTCACAAGTCCTGGTCATCAATAGGAAAAAAATAAAATTCAGGGATCAAGATAGTTACAGGCCAAAGACTGTGGGGCAAAGACCAAGACATTGAGGGATGTCAAACAGCTATTGTTCCACGTATGAGGAATTGAATCCTTTAAGACTCAGAGTCCTTTTCATGATCAGTTATTATCCATTGGAGATTGATGGGAGTATTTTATAATGAAAAGAGTGTTACAGATGAATAGCCCATTATCTGACCATTAACTAAGCCTCTGCATTTTGTCCTCTATGGCTTCTACCATGTTTCCCCGAAAATAAGACCCAGTCTTATTTATTTTTTTTGCCTCCAAAAGAGGAATTAGGTCTTATTTTGGGGGGGATGTCTAATTGTTTCCACTGTCTTGGGGTAGGGCTTATAATAGGCGCATATGTAAAAATCAAGCTAGGGCTTATTTTCGTGATAGGTCTTATTTTTGAGGAAACACAGTAGCACCAAGTTATCATTCAAACGATTTTTTTAATGAAAGGTCTACGAGAGAAAAGGGTTTGGCAAGACATCCAGGTAAAAGATTTATCTATCTGTAGCTCTGGAGCCTCTGGAAGAACATTTTGCCACTGAAAGAAGCATCAGTGGTTACAGGTTAGGTCAGAAGGTAACATCAAACTGATTTAATTAATGAGGTTCAAGGTCACCTAGCGCAAGTGTAGAAAACCTGAATTGTTCTGAGAGATGCATCACCATCTGACAATAATCAGATGAGCCACTTGATGAACTCCATATTACTCCACAAGTCCCCAGGCTTGTTGGCAGAAACACATCTTCAGAAAAAAAGTGGATGTCAAAGTGGATGCCAATCCTATCTCTGCAAGGATGATGTTCCACAGGGAGGAGGCCAGAGAATAACTTTCTTTTTGGTCTTGCTAATGGACCTCCTTAGAAGAGGGGACCCATAGCATTTTTGCCTCCCCACTCTAGTGGGTTGGGTAGCTATGACTGGGAAATTACAGTCCTTCAAATAAGGTCCCAAGTCATGTAGAGCTTTGAAGGTGACAACTAGCACCTTGAATTGGTTCCAGAATGAAATCATCAGCCAATGCAGTTCCCACACGAGACATGACACATATGCAAATCTAGGCTTGCACAAAACCAGGCAGGCTGCTGCATTTTGCACCAAATGAAACTTTCAGATACTTTTCAAAGGCAGCCCCATTTAGAGTTCATTGCAGTAGTGAAGATGGGAGATGACTAGGACATGGGTAATTGTGAGTAGGGCTTGTTAATCCAGAAACAGTTAGTCCAGGATGCACAACCTGTAGTTGCACAAAAGGTCTCCTGGCCATGATTGCCATCTGCTCTTCAAGTTGTGACTCCACAAGGAGTCCCATATCACTCACTGGGTCTGTCTGGGCCAGTGCAACCCAATCCAAAACCAGAGATGACAATTCTCCCAAATACAGAGAGATTTTGTCTTGCCAGGGTTCAGTTTCAGCTTGTTGCTCCTCATTCAGCCCTTAACAGCTTCCAGGCACTGTGAGAGGGAGGTCTAGCAGGTAAACAACAAAGTTATCAAATATTATTAGGTTCTTAAAAAGCTGTGCTCCACTAGCAATGGAAAGTAGAGAATAAACGAGAGATAGTCTAAGCAAGAATTTGAGGATTCCCAAATGTTTGGACCTGAAAATAAATGAAACTTGCAAACAGAAGCAGGCACTTTCCAAGATTTATGTTTAAAAATAAATTAAGAAATGTCATCCTGGGGGGGGGGGTCCCTATTTCAGCCCATTTCATTTAGTCTTATATTTATTTTTTTTAATGTCAGATTCTTTCTGCCAGTTTATGAATACCACTGCATATTTTGGTAACTGTAAAAACCAACCAAATATAATTTTCCTGTTTGCATGACACATGCATTATTGTATATCTGCTTGCCAAACTGTTGTTAAAATGAGGAGCTTGATAGAGAAAAAAAGAAAAGAATCTGAAATCCTAATTGAGTCCCACCATCATGGTTGATTAGACAGAATACAAACTGAGATTTTAAGGGCTAATCACTTAAAGTGCTCTGCCTTGAGGGAGAATCTCAGGGTTAATCTAAATCTTAGTTTAATTAGTTCCCAGTGGACCATCTTCCTTTTAATTATACTAGTGCAATTACATAAAATCCCAATATGGATCAAGTGTACTATACAATGACCTACTTCTTCCAGCTGTTTTACAGGGAAATCATCTTCTTGAACTTCCTTGACAGTATAGGATTAAAAGGTCCAGTGATATGCTTATTTCTGTCACATGTGGAAGGCAATTCCCAGAAGAAAACTAGTATGAAAAAGGCTTCTGGTTTTTTTTTTTTAATCTTGTTCTTGGTGTGCTTGAGAAATTATTTAGAATTCCTCTTGGTGGTTTTTGAGCTTAATGTAATGCTAAAAGAGGGAACGTTCAGCTTCTTTTGTTATAGAGGTTTCCTTCATTCTGAAGGCTGTTTGCTGTTATTTCTCAACCAGAAAAGCATGCCTCTGGTTTTTAATTGAGGATTTAGAAGTCAGTGAGGCAACAGACCATACAGCAATATATTGTGCATAAGATTCATAAGATCTACATTCCTATTCTTTGGCTACCTTGGGTAAGACCCAAGGTAAGACCAAGACCATCACACCACCACAAGATTTCCAGTGAAATTCACTTCCCCTTTAGAATTTTGAAATCAATTCTGTTTCGTCCAGTTCAATAAAAATATTTAAAAATATTGAATCTACATTTGTAGAACATAAGCAATTCACTTTGTAGCTTCTAATACAGAAAATGTCATGGCATTTTACCTTTCCTTTTGTACAATTCATATTCATGAAACTCCTAAAAGTTTGGACTGGGTTATTACTAACATGCCAGTAATATTCTCTTCTACTTCAGTTTTCTAAAATTTGAAAGATTTAAAGTCAGTATATTAAATCAGTTATGAACTGCATATGGTATACCAAAGACTTCTGGACATGAAAAAATACAGATTATCTGGCCACTGAATGAGAAACATATTGAACAGATCTTTTTCTCCTTAAATTTCTCATCTTATCTATACCAAGGCATAAGTGAGAAATTGCCATGTTTCTCCCCAAGCTTTTGTTCTTATTTAAGATATGTATGTTCTGAAGCCTGCCTATTCAGTTCATAAAAGTATTCTCATGTATTCCAGATATTAATTATTTGTTAATATCTGTTAACAGCTTGTTATGAATACTGATTACCTCTTAATCTGCAAAGCTATTTTATTGCCACTTCCCTGAAATCCTATACATATAATATTAAGATTTAAAGATCCTTGTTTTCCGTGTTGATTACTTCTGCCTAATTTATTCTGAATGAAGCATTTCTCTGGTATTGATTATAAATAAATGTGAAGATGACTGCAGAGAAGAATATACCACTCTCTCATAATTTTCTTGTACTTTATTTACAAAGCATATATTTTCTACATTTTTAATGAATTGATCTATACTTCACCAGTTATTATTCCTTGTCAGAAGCAAATGTATTGTTACAATATAGACTTTTAAATGTTAATTAGAGTTTTTGACATGCATTTTCCCAAAAAGCCCATTACTCTTTATTTATTTATTTTCCTAGAACAATAATGGTTGATGATGAGATCTTTATTATGAGATTAGAAACCTAACATTTATCATTTCATTTTTCTCTGTTTATTTGAAAAGCCCCTCTCTTTTCTATATTTAGGAGATTAAACAAATATGAAAATTAAAAGTTAAAATTTCATCCTTATAGTAAACATGCATTGAAATTACAATAAAAATACATTTATTTAGTTCTGGAAGGAGCATTATTATCCATGCTAGTTCTGGAACATAGAGGGTGCTATTACATTAATGAACATTACATTCTAAAAACAAAACGATGTAGAACATTTTCTAATATGATGGAACAAGCAAAGCCACAATGCATGTTAGGCTATAGATAATGAAGCATCGTTATCAGACATCAGCAAAAAAAATATCTTGTAAATAAAAGTTTCCATAGAATTGCACAGAATTTTATCTTGAATGAAGTAGAAATGTTAAAAAAACATTTAGAGGAATTAGAAAAAATTGCTTTAATTGTTCCCCTTCCCTTTTTATTCAAAGATTGGTAAAGACAACACTTCTAAGACACCTTTAATGATATCACATATAACTATCAGACGTCACTCAACATTTCAAGAATGAATGCTTTTCTGATTTCTTCACTTATGTTGAATTGGTTGTAAAATGGATTCAACCTAACATACAAAGAAAATAAGGGCAGAGAGATTCAGATATATTTTTGTATTTTGAAATTAAAAAGTGGAAAACGTTAAAATTAGCCATAGAATCATTGGTTTGGTATGGGCAGTTGCGGAATGGGATAAATAAATAAAATATTGCTGAAAACATCAAAATATCATATGGCACCATAAAGACTAACACATTCATCATGGTGTAACTAATCTCTGAAAGTTTATCCTATGATGAGTGTTCATTTTAAGATGCCTCAGAACTCTGTTGATTATCTGGCTGACCAACAACACTCAATGTGTAATACTCAATCGAACTGCATCTACATGGAGGGAAGTATGCAGTGGGGTACCCCAAGGCTCTGTTTTAGGCCCAGTACTCTTCAACATTTTCATAAATGATTTGGATGAGGGGATAGATGGGAAACTCATCAAATTTGCAGATGACACTAAGCTAGCAGCAATAGCCCACATTCCAGAAGATAGGCTTACAATACAGAAGGATCTTGACAGACTTGAAGATTGGGTGCTATCTAAAAAAATGAAATTCAATGGTGAAAAAAGTAAGGTTCTACATTTTGGCAATAAAAACCAAATGCACTGGTATCGTATAGGTGGTACCTTGCTCAATAGTAGTAACTGTGAGAAGGATCTTGGAGTCCTAGTGGACAATCACTTAAATATTTAAGGCAGCAGTGTGCTGCAGCTGCCAAAAAAGCCAACACAGTTCTAGGCTGCATTAATAGAGGGATAGAATCAAGATCACATAAAGTGTTAATACCACTTTATAATTCTTTGTTAAGACCACACTTGGAATACGGCATCCAGTTTTGGTCACCACGATGTAAAAAAAAGCTTGAGATTCTAGAAAGAGTGCAGAGAAGAGCAACAAAAATGATTAGAGGGCTGGAGGCTAAAACATATAAGGATTGGTTGCTGGAATTGGGTATGTTTAGTTCGATGAAAAGGAGGACTAGGGGTGACATGATATCAGTGTTTCAAAATCTAAGAGGCTGCCACAAAGAAGAGGGAGTCAAGCTATTCTCCAAAGCACTTGAGGGCAGGACAAGAAGCAAGGGATGGAAACTTATCAAGGAGAGAAGCAACCTGGAACTAAGGAGAAATTTCCTGACAGTTAGAACAATTAATCATTGGAACAACCTGCCTCCAGAAGTTGTGAATACTCCAACACTGGAAATTTTTAAGAAGAGATTGGACAACCATTTGTCTGAAATGGTATAGGGTTTCGTGCCTAAGCAGGGGGTTGGACTAGAAGACCTCCAAGATCCCTTCCATTCTGTTCTCTCTCTCTCTCTCTCTCTCTCTCTCTCTCTCTCTCTCTCTCTCTCTCTCTCTCTCTCTGTGTATACCTCCAAGATCCCTTCCAACTCTGTTTTCTGAAACTACTGGATAGTAATGCAGATATATGATTCCTTCAATAAGGAATAACCCCCATATTGTAGTCTTGTTAAAGATATATATTTCCAGCTGACATCATCCTTGTGAGACTATAGAAGGACAATTGTATGTATAGGCACATGTATACCCAGCAGTCACCATACTTTTCTGTTCATTGATCCCCCCTGATGAAGTTTCAGATTGTTCATTGACTTCCAAATATTTATGAAAATAATTTAATAAATACTTCAAATAATAATACTATAAATAGTCACAACAACACCAACATAGACTTCTTGGATAATCCCAATAACCCACTGGCGATCATTATTGACCACTTTGGATAACCCTAACTATACATCTGTAGCTTTAGCATCAGTTAGGATTATCTTAATTGCTTTTGGTTCATGCATTCTGTATTCATTTGCCTTCTTTCTGCACACTACCATGCCAAATATATAATTGCCTGAAGATAAGGCCCATTGGCAATTGTATTGAATACTTACATAGTGAAGTTGTGAATTTCTAAATATACTGCACCATAAAAGTAAATGATGAATGTACATTCAGCTGCATAAAGATCATAGCGGGGAAAGTATTATTTATCAGACAAATCTAAAATAGTCCTCAACTTTTTTATAGCTCTGAATGTTCGGAAAATGTTATGGAGTTTATCACAAAATTGTCCAACACACCATAGTAGATGGTTCCAAATATAAAATACTTCTTCACAATTCTTTATTTGCCACAGAATCTGAGTCAAAGCAGAGGTATTTAAGAACCCCAGAACACAAGCCAATTACGTGGAAACTTATGAGATTTTTTTTACTATTTTCTTTCAGTTGAAAACTGAGTAGTATAAGGAAGGCAAAACTTGATCATCCTACTGAGCTCTAGCACAGCAAAGCATCTAACTCTTCCATTTCCAAACTTTTTTCTTTTTCTCTGTATCTCTCTCTTCCCTCACGCTATTGTCCTTTGCCCCCAATCCTTTTTTTCTCATTTCTATTTCTCCAGCTATCAACTCCCAGTAGATGAACATAAGGAATGAGTATACAATTTCAAATAATGTTATATTTATAGTCAGAACCAATTTTAAATGAACTCCTAAAGTATAAAGGGAATACCTAATTTAAAAATAGATATTCCATAGTATAGCAATACATCCCAAATTCTTAAAGTCTATAGTGCAAAAATAGTTCCAATATTAACATATGGAGTAGAATTATGAGGTTTTATTAATGTTCCTATATTGGAACAAATTTAGTCCTCATTTCTGAAATGTTTCCTTGGTGAGATAAATTCATGCCAACTTCAGCAGTTAGGGCCAACCTGGGAATATTTGCCATACAAACCCATCTTATAATTAAAGTATATAACTCATAACTAAAATATGTTGAAGATCCAATCAACTAAAACAGAGAGCTGCACTTGGAGCAACAGTCCGTCACACATTTCAATGTACTTTGGCTTTCTAAAATCCCAACACCATCTTAAAAGAAGGAATTTCAATGCAATGTCTTCAACAAACAGGTCCAAATGTTAAGAAAATTGTCAAGCAATGTATTTGTGATGTTGATATCCAAATGGATATTGCTTAAATGGGCTACATTTTGAAATGGCTGGCTAGAAACAAAATTATATTTCATGTTGAAAAATATTTAACACTCCATATACCCCAACACTATGACATTTGGGAGGTTTTGTAGCATTGAAAGATCCTGCATATGTAGTGTAAATGCCATAGTTGATATTACTCACATATTACTTAAATAGAAATGACATCATATAGAATGTGCTAATCAATTAGAACACATGAAATTCAAGAATTTTTGAAAGTCCAAGGTTGCATAGTTTCACTTGTTGGTCATTGGAAGGATCACCACTTTTATATAAAAATATTGCAGAAAAGGAAATAGCACCTATCACAGTTTGGAGTGATTGTAGGGTTGTGAAAAAAAAATGACCTATAGAGATACTAATTATAGTTTTAATTGTGATGCAAACACTGTATCTCACTATGTTACCTTATAAAATTGCTTTTTTATTCCTGATTCTGTCTACAGTCTTCTTGGTCATTATATCATCCTAATATTATTGAACTTCAGTTACCAGCAAATACTACTGACCTGTAATGAAAACAGCATTATCTGCTATGCCTTTATTATCTAACTAAATAATCTTTTAACATTTAATACTGCATAAAAAAGTCTTTCTACATAACATGTTTTATAACTGATTTTGAGAACTACTTTTCACTGGCAATGATACTGGAAAGCAAAGCTAAATTCAAAATTTAAATTAAAATGTTCTGTACCGGTGAATCTATCAAATCCATTTTAGTTTAGATTGTTGAGTCTAATTTTAGAATAGTGATGCAAACACAGCTGCAGAACAGGATGCTAAAAGTGATGGATTTATCAACAAAATTATCCTAGATATTTTACTCTTTTTCATTTGGTTTGATAGAAAATAAAGAGGGAGAGGACTAAAGAGCAAACAAATTATAGAATTTATGGAAATTTAATTAAATGTGGGTGTGGGTAGATGGGAGTGAATGGATAGTGAAGGAGAGAGAGAGAAAAATTAATAATAAGTAAAGATTTGTCATTTCAATTGGTTATCTGTGTTCCACTATAAAATCCCCAAAGGGACTTTTTTTTTTATCAAGAAGCATGAGCAGCTGTAGAGATTGTAAAACAATACAGAGGACAAACTAACAATAGGAAAGAAATAAAAGCATTTAGTAAAATATCTGTCAGTTTGCCATGAGAAGTTAAGCTCAGAAATACTAACCTTAAAAGAGCATCTGAGCATCACTTCCAGATAAAACAGCCTTCCGTGCTGAGCTATGGCAGTCACTGATCATTCTGGACACCAGATCTTGAATGTTCTGATGTTTTAGCTGGCGCAACATTGTTTTATTTAACAGGATACCTCCTAGACATTAATATTTTTTCAGATTGTAATGTAGAGAAAATACTTTCCCACCCCATAGAGTATCTCAATTAGCCTTTTTGTAGGGCAAAAACCACTGACTTAGCTTGATGAGAAAGGAACACAAGATGTGGAAATGCAACAACTAGAAACATTGGCTAAAAAGAAAACAACAAGTAATGATGATAAACAGGCTGAAAAAATTGTTCCAACACCTGAACAAACTAACCAACAAACTGACCAACCAGCAGAAGAAGCCGCCACACAAGGTGAAGATTCCCCTGTACAACAAGTCGAAAATGTAGAGCTAAGTGATCTAGCGAAAATGCTGAAAGAAAAGATAGAAAACCACATCAAAGAAAACACAGAAAGAAAAAGACTGCCTGCCATTCGTGAAGTGCATAGCAAACGAGTGAAAGATATACTAAATGCTGTGAACAACATATTAACTTCCATCCCATCCAGCACACTGTATGAAACAAACCAACTAATGTACAGTACAGCTGCCATTATAACTGCAGAATTGGGTTATAAAATGCCAAAAAGAAGCCCACTGGAACACCAAAGTGGAAAATTCGACTTGAAAATAAAATAAAAAAACTACGAGGAGATGTCAGCAAATTGAAATACTTGAAAGAAGGAAAACTAAAGAATAAAAAGCTGAAAAATAGTTTATACAAAAAATATAATCTGGAGGAAAAAACAATAACGGAAACCATGGAAGAACTAAAACAGCATGTAATAGTAACAGCAAAGAAAATTGAAAGATACGAAGGACGAATAAAACAATATCGTGAAAATGTCCAGTTCAGAATAAACCAGCACCTCTTCTACCGGTCACTTGATGAAAATCAAGTCCAAACTAGTGTTCTCCCATGTAAAGAAAAAACTTTAAACTTTTGGAAAGAACTGTGGGAAAACCCAGTGGAACATAATAAAACTGCCTCCTGGATCAAAGATATCCAAAAAGAAGCAACACAAAACAAAATGGAGAATACTGTAATAACCGCTGTTATGGTTTCAAAACAAGTAAAGAAGGCCAAGAACTGGAGTGCACCTGGCCTGGACGAGCTGCATGGATACTGGTTGAAACATCTCACCAGCCTCCATCACCACATGGCCACTCAGTTTGATGAAATGCTCCAAAATGCCACAAGTGAAGAATGGTTAACAGCTGGCCGAACATACTTGATAATGAAGGACCCAGAAAAAAGCACAGAACCAACTAACTACTGCCCAATTACTTGTTTGCCAACAACGTTCAAACTTTTTACAAGAATACTGGCAAATTCAGTATTCAACCATCTGATGGAAAACAGTCTGTATCCGGTAGAACAAAAAGGAAATTATAAAAAATCAAGAGGAACAAAAGATCAGCTGCTCATTGACAAAATGGTACTTAAAAATGCAAAATGATGGGAAATGAACTTAAATATGGCGTGGATTGATTACAAGAAGGCATTCGACTCATTACCCCATAGTTGGATTAATGCGTGTTTGGAAAACTTTGGAATCAGCAAAAATATATGTACATTTTTGAAAGCAAATATGCAAAAATGGAAAACAGCCCTAACAGTAAATGGGGAGAACATTGGTGAAATTAACATCAGACGAGGAATTTTCCAAGGGGACTCACTTTCACCACTACTGTTCAACATCGTATTAATTCCATTGACAATAATCTTACAAAACACAAAACAGGAATACTACATCTCAAGCCAGCATGGCAAGATAAACCATCTGCTGTACATGGATGACTTAAAACTGCACGCGAAAAGCCACACTGAACTTGAATCAATACTCAACGCAGTCCAACTATTTAGCAGCGACATCAGAATGAACTTTGGACTTGAAAAATGTGCTGTACTATCCATGCAACGAGGAAAAATGGCAAAAATAGAAGGAATAGAACTGGGAAATGGAAGTATTGTGAAAGCACTAGCAAAGGATGGTTACAAATACCTAGGCATATTGGAAGCAGATAACATCTTGAATGGAAAAGTCAAAGAGTCAACGCAAAAGGAATACATCAGGAGAGTCCGCAAAATTTTAAAATCAAAGCTGAATGCTGGAAACATAATTAAAGCCATTAATACATGGGCAGTCCCAGTGATACACTACCCAGCTGGAATTATCAACTGGACTTTGGCTGAACTGGAAAACCTAGACCGGAAAACACGTAAACTTTTGAATATGCACCACGCTCTACATCCACGAAGTGACATCGACAGGTTGTACCTGCCAAGAAAAATAGGGGGCAGAGGACTATTGCAAATCCACCAAACTGTAGAAGAAGAAAAACGAAGTTTGAATGACTATGTGAATCAAAGTACAGAAAAACTGCTGCAGGCTGTGAAAACAGAGAGCACTATAAAAATAACAGAAACAAAGGCAGAATATAAGGAAAAACGGCTGGATGACAGATTAAATAGATGGAAACCAAAGCTTTGCATGGACAGCATCTGAAAAAAATTGAAGGAAAATGTGATAACAACTTGACATGGGCATGGCTTAAGATGGGAACCATCAAGAAAGAAATGGAAGGCTTAATACTGGCTGCTCAAGAACAAGCATTACAAACTAATGCCATGAAAGCGAAGATACAAAAATCCACTGACAATCCAAATTGCCGACTTTGCAATGACAAAGTTGAAACTGTTTCACACCTAATCTGTGAGTGCAGCAAAATCGCACAAACTGATTACAAATCTAGACATGATCGAGTTGCTAAATTAATCCACTGGGCATTGTGTAAAAAATACGACTTGCCTGTGTCCGAAAAGTCGTGGGAGCACAGGGTGGAAAAAGTTGTTGCGAATGAGAGGGTGAAGATCTTCTGGGACTTTCGAATACAGACAGATCGCCATTTGGAATACAATACGCTGAATATCGCAGTTGTAGAGAACTGAAGTGTACAGCTGATTGATATTGCTGTACCAGGAGATGCCAGAGTTGAAGAAAAAGAACTGGAAAAAATTACGAAATATCACGACCTGGCCATCGAAACTGCGCGATTATGGATGAAAAGTGTAACAGTGTACCCATTGTCATAGGGGCACTGGGAACTATGTCCAAAAACTTTGCAAAATACATCAAGAAACTGCAGCTTCCTGCAATAACTCCAGCAATGTTACAAAAAACTGCGGTACTCGGAACATCTTACATTTTAAGAAGGTACCTGGTTGACACCTAGGATGCTGGTAGCAACTCGTGTCAACCATCAGCGCCAGCCAATTTGAATGTTCAGTTGACTGAGGTTCATGTCTAATGAATAAATAACAACAACAACAAAAAAACAACAACAACAACAACAAAACAACAACAACAACAACAACAACAACAACAACAACAACAACAACAACAACAACAATAACAATAACAATAATAATAATAATAATAATAATAATAATAATAATAATAATAATAATAATAATAATAATAATAATAATAATAATAATAATGTTGGAAGGGACCTTGGAGGTCATCTAGTCCAACCCCCTGCTCAGGCAGGAAACCCTATACCATTTCAGACAAATGGCTGTCCAGTCTCTTCCTAAAAACTTCCAGTGTTCTGGAGGCAGGTTGTTCCAATGATTAATTGTTCTAACTGTCAGGAAATTTCTCCTTAGTTCTAGGTTCTTCTCTCTTTGGTTAGTTTCGATCCATTGCTTCTTGTCCTGCCTTCAAGTGCTTTGAAGAATAGCTTGACTCCCTCTTCTTTGTGGCAACCCCTGAGAACACTGCTATCATGGCACCCCTCATCCTTCTCTTCATTAAACTAGACATACCCAATTCCAGCAACCATTCCTTATATGTTTTAGCCTCCAGTTCCCTAATCATCTTTATTGCTCTTCTCTGCACTCTTTCTAGAGTCTCAACATCTTTTTTACATTGTGGTGACCAAAACTGGATGCAGTATTCCAAGTGTGGCCTTACCAAGACATTGTAAAGTGGTATTAACACTTCACGTGATCTTGATTCTATCCCTCTGTTAATGCAGCCTAGCACTGTGTTGGCATTTTTGGTAGCTGCAACACATTGCTGGCTCATATTTAAGTGATTGTCCACTAGGACTCTGAGATCCCTCTCACAGTTACTACTATTGAGTAAGGTACCACCTATACTATACCTGTGCATTTGGTTTTTCTTGCCTAAATGTAGAACCTTACATTTTTCACCGTTGAATTTCATTTTGTTAGATAGTGCCCAATGTTCAAGTCTTCAAAATCCTTTTGTATCTTAAGCCTATCTTCTGGAGTGTTGGCTATTCCTGCCAGCTTGGTATCATCTGCAAATTTAATGAGTTCCCCGTCTATCCCCTCTTCCAAATCATTGATGAAGATGTTGAAGAACACTGGCCCCAGAACAGAGCCCTGGGGCACCCCACTACACACTTCCCTCCATGTAGATGCAGTTCCATTGAGAACCACACGCTGAGTACGGCCGGTCAGCCCGCTACAAATCCATCTGGTGGTGATGCTGTCTAACCCACATTTTTCTATCTTATCAAGTAGTAGGTTGTGGTCTACTTTATCAAATGCCTTACTGAAGTCCAAGTAAATTATATCCACAGCATTCTTCTGGTCCGCTAATTTTGTTACCTGGTCAAAGAATGCAATAAGATTTGTCTGGCATGGTCTGTTTTTAACAAACCCATGTTGGCTTTTGGTAATGACTTTGTTTGCCTCTAGGTATTTGCTGATTTGTTGCTTGATTATCTTTTCTAGAATCTTCCCAGGTATTGTGGCTGATAGGTCTGTAGTTTCCTGGATCCATTTTTTTTCCTTTTTTGAACATGGGAACTACATCAGCTCTTTTCCAGTCCTCTGGTAGTTCCCAGTGCTCCAGGATCTTTGAAAGATATAGTTCAGTGGTTCTGCGATCACATCTGCCAGTTCCTTCAGAAAGTTGGGTTGTTTCTAATCTGTTTTTTATGGTACTGTTTTTAATAGTTTGGACTGTTTTTTCCCTTTATGTAAAGATGAATGCAAAAAACGAGTTTAGTACTTCTGCTTTCTCTCTGTTGTCTGTCACCTTCTTGCTGCTTTCTCCCACTAATGGACCAATCATTTCCTTAACTTTTTTCTTGCTTGTTACATGTTGAAAGAAGCTTTTTGTGTGTGTTATTTTTGACTTTTGTCGCAAGCCTTAGTTCATTTTGAGCCTTAGCTTTCTTCACTTCATCATTGCAGGCTCGGGCTATTTGCTGATATTCTGCCTTAGTTATGTGCCCCTCTTTTCACTTTTTATACTTGTCCTTTTTGTCTTTCAATTTATCACAGAGTTCTTTATGCAGCCATACTGGTTTCTTTTGAGAGCTGTTATTTTTCTTCTTTGTTGGTATTGTGCAAGACTGGGCTTTCATAGTCTCACTTTTCAAAATTTCCCAAGCTTCTTGAGTTGTTTTCCCCTTGAGGATTTTCATCCATGGAATTCTTCCCAAGCTCTCTCTCTCAGTTTATTGAAATTAGCTCTCTTAAAGTCCAAACTCTAGTTTTACTGTGTTCTATTGCTTGTGCTTGCATAATGTTGAATTCCAATATTGCATGATCACTTCCCCCCAAGGTTCCTGTGGGTTCAAAACCTTCTATTATTTCATCTCTGTTAGTGAGAATTAGGTCCAATAATGGGAGAATATATGGGAGAACGTTACCAATGAATGAGGAAAAGTCAGGGTGGTCAGTGTGGTACTGGAGGATACTGCGGCTGACTGGATGTGACCCTTTACAATTGCAACGCTCCAGAATTGAGAAATTTTAACCAATTTATGGCAGCCCTCCAGCATCGCTTCAAAGACCACCTTGCAGACTGGAAAGCCCGCAACCACATAAAAATGGTGAAGCAGGGGCAACGGCCGGTAGCCGAATACACGGAGGAATTCCAAGAGCTAGCTAGCCATCTAAACTGGCCATAGGACATTCTGTTGAGCTGTTTCCAGGATGAGCTGAATCAACACCTGTACAATGCCTATGTGGCCCGCGGAGCACCAGGGCGATTGTACAATTGGTGCCTATTGGCAGAGGAGGTGGAAATAGATCAGCGCAAACACCAGCACTGCCCGGTGAGAATGAGCTTTAATCTGCAGCCTGAGAGGAGAGGAGAAACTGCCCAGACATCACCAGCACCATCCCGTTCCACTGCTTACTTCAAATGCAAAAGGAGGGCCATCGAGCAGTCGACTGTCACAGCAAAGTGCCAGCAAAAGAGAGAGACTGTCAATTGACTGGGAGATCCACAAAAGCCACACCGCACCCAAGGGAGTCGGCCCTGAGGACCACGGAGTTCATAGAGCTTTCCCGGGCCCATGGGGCAGAGGGTCGAGCTCCGACTCCATCGAAAGATGATTCGGAAGTGGCAGAAAGTGACTACAAGGATGACCCCTTGGTAAGTGGGCCGATCGACCCCATAACTGTGCCCCTAGAAGTCCATACTGGGCACCAGGAAGAAAGTAAAATTAGCAGCCTTGCTGGACTCGGGGTGCACCCATTGCTTAATCAACCCAAAACTGGTAGGGAAAATGGGAACAACCCTCAGAAGACTCAAGACTCCAATCACCTTTTGTCAGCTTAATGGGTCCATCACAGGGGGGGGTCCCCACCAGTTTTGCCACCAAGCCCCTGCATTTAAGCATGGGAGACCACTCAGAGACTTTAGTGTTTGTTGTAGCTCCTAGCATGGAGTGGCCATTAGTGCTGGCACTGACATGGTTAAAGAAATGGAACACCATAGTTGATTGGAGAGACGGACGCCTGAAATTCCTGAAGAGGAGGACCCCTCCCCTATCCGAGAATAAGAGCAAGAGGCATGGATTACGCCATGAACTTGCCTCCGCCCTCAGTGAGCAGGAGTTACAGAGCCTCCACAGGAATCCCAGGACCTAGCGGGGCTTCCGGTTTGCCATCGCGGCTGCCGTGGACACTGGAAGGCGAGCTCCATCTTCCCCGTTCGGTTTCGTTCCACTGGGGGACACTGGAAAGGGTCAAAAGTCACCCTGTAGGGGCAACAAGCAAGGAGGGGACCCCCACTTGATCATGGGAGGGCGGCAGCCCTTCCGCTTGATCTGGGGCAGCCCTCCAAACTGGCAGAGGAAAGACCGGCCATAAACAATATGGCTCATCACTAGGCTGCAGACAGCCGAAGTCAAACTTACCACCAGGCACTTCTAAAGCAACATGGATGAAACTGGGTGAGATCCGATCTTCTCTCTAAGATCCTAAGTATTTTTCTTCCTGTAAAAGCTGCCCAAAGTATCTTTCCCCCTGTGAGGAGAGAGGGAAGGGAATTTTTATCCCACCCTCTAAGAATAGCGGTGACTGACTACTCAGGGGAATTAAAGCACTAAAAGAATAACTTTAATCTAATTGGATTTATATGTTTCTGAAACTTGGAGACCAAAAGTTTTCTTATTTTCACCGAAGACTTTTGCTTTTATCTATAAAAAAGAAATAAAATTGGAAAAAGGACTATAAAAACTTTGGACTTAAAAAACCTTAAGCGGCATTAGTGACATCTTGTGGTGAAGCTTGGTATTACAACTTGTTATTGCCTAAAGGAGACTTGGCTTGAAGCCCAGACTACAGATAAGACTCTTTTAACTTTGATAAACACCACCTGTGAGAAGTTCAGCTGTAAAAAGAACTTCTGGGTGGCATGGCTGGCTTCCTTGAACTATGAATGTAAACCTTTATTGATTTTTAGAGCTGTATGTGGGGAATTGCCTTCCTACTTTTTTATCTGAGGAATATTGGTCATTATTTGAGATGATGAAATACCTTGGATTATAAAATCTTACTTGACAAACGACTTTTATTATAAAGACTACTTACAAACACGTGAAATAGAGGTACCATACCCAGCTATAAAATTATTTTCATCATCTGATTTCAAAGTCCTCAACTTAACGCACCATTAAGAGAAGATGGATGAAGATCAGGAAAAGATTCTTTCCATGTTGAAAGCAATACATGAAACCATCCTTTCAGCTTGTGATGAAATAAGATGTTACAGAAAAGAACAAGATATCAGCTTAGATATACAAACTCAAATTCCAACTACAACTAAAGAACTAACAATGCAGAAGGTAACAGAAGAAATGGAACGATCAAATACTAAGACAGAGGACTCAATTGACCAACAAATACAGTCAATGGAATATCCAGAAAAGGGACTGACAACACTGAAAATGGAAAAGACTTTCTATATAAATCAGAAGAAATTTGAGGAGCAAGAAGAAGAACAGACTGAATGGAAGATAAACATACCAGGACAATTATGGGGATTTGGAATAATAGGGAGATGATTTAAAGAATACAAATGGGCTAGCCCTTCCAAAGAAATGGCAACTAAATGGTCTCTCTTATTCCAATATTCCAATATTCTCTTATATTGGAAACAATATATATAATAATAGAGGGAGATCTATTTGATGATTTAAAAGCGTTGACATGGAAAGCTAGTTGGCAAAAAAGAAAGCCAGAATAAGGCTGAAGAAAATTGGGGTTTTGATTGATCAGAGGGGATTTCATATTACTAATTAGAGGGTCAAAGGGAGAAGTTGAGATAAGGGAAATTTTGGTCATTAAATTTAAAACATTTGGAAATTAGTTGTAAAAAGGATGGTATTTGTTTAATACTTAAAAATTAGACCTAAAAGGAAAAAAAATATTATGAATATGTTTGATTTATTGATTAACTCAGATAATATATATAGTGGGCTTTGATTTATTAAAGGGGATACTGTATTATTAATTAGATGATGTAAGATGGGGAGAAATAGATAACTTTTAGGAAATAGAACAAGATTATACCCAAATAGATAAGATGTGTATTTTGAATATTAGATTCTGTTATGAATTGAGATAAAGGAAACTTTGGTTAGCCTAAAACCTGGAAATTATAAATATTAAATGTTAAATTTGAATATTGATCGGAAACTAAAAATTGGGAAAAACCAATAACAGGACATTGATTGAATGTAAAGATTGAATGTAAAAGTAATTAAGATATGTATAAGCTAAAATTTATTGATAAATGTAATAATGATATTTTTATTTAATTGATATAATAAGAACTGTATTAGCTTAAATAAGAGATAGTAAGGGAAAAAGAGAGGAAATATTTGAGGTTGTAATTTGAGATTTGTACTAAAGATTTTTGTATGTTACTGAACTATTGATTAACCCAGCCACCACGTTGCTTTTTAAATACCTAAATGTAAAATTAGAAAATTAATAAAAATATTATTTTAAAAAATAAAATGAATACCGTGACCTAGCTGAAGTGTTCAGTGAGCAGAGATTGGAAGCCCCTCTGACCCACAGACTGTGCCATTGTGCCAGGGGCAAAACTCCCAAAACCAAAGTTGTATTCCATGACCCATAGGGAGTTGAATGAACTTTGCAAGTTCATTGACAAAAACTTGGCATGGGGTTTCATTCATCCTGCCAGACCTCGGGTGGCTGCTCCTGTGCTATTTAGAGAAAAGAAGGATGGGTCTCTTCATCTCTGCATGCATTATAGGGGTCTGAATATGTACCCCCTCTCTCTAATGAGACACATGCTAACACACACTTGTCAAAAGGAAAATTTTTCTCTAAACTAGTCTTGCGGGAGGCTTACTATCAAATAAGAATAAGGAAGGGGGATGAATGGAAAACCGCTTTCAATTGCCCCTTGGGCTGTTTTCAATTTAGGGTGCTACCATTTGGACTGCAGGGGGCTCCTGCTGTTTCCATGCAATTGATCAACAAGGTTCTTTATGAGCACCTGTACAAGGGGTTTTGGTTTATCTTGATGATATCTTAATCTATACCGAGACTAAGGCAGAGCACGTTAAATCGGTCAGAGCGGTATTAAATAAACTGTGCTCTGCCAAGTTGTATGAAAAACTCTCAAAGTGCGAATTCCACAAAGATCACGTTGATTACTTGGGCTATCACATCTCAAACGAGGGGGTGGTGATGGACCCGGAGAAAGTGCGAGCTGTACTCGCCCCCTCCTCGCACCAGGAATTAACTACAGAGCTTCTTAGGCTTTGTGAATTTTTACTGGCAGTTTATTCCATTCTTTGCACAAATTGCACTCCCCATCACAAATCTGTTAAAAACCAAAGGTGGGGATAAGCTAAAATCCAGCCAACCGCTGAAATGGACGGGGGAGTGCCAAGTTGCTTTTGAAAAGCTAAAGAGACTTTTCTCCATGGAGCCGGTACTGAAACATCCAGATCCAGAGAAGGCTTTTGTTATTCAGTCCGACACTAGCGACATGGCCATAGGAGTGGTTCTCCTCCAAAGAAACAAGGTGGGCCAGTTGCAACCCTGTGCATACACCTCCAGAAAGTTATCTGAAACAGAACAGATGTGGGCGGCGTGGGAGAAGGACGCTGTATGATGGGCTCTCCTAACTTGGAGACATTTGCTAAAGGGGAGTAAAATACCCTTCCAGGTGTGGAGTGATCATAAGAATCTTGAAGCCATGAAAACCCCTAGGAAACTGACTCCTAAGTAAGTGCGGTGGGCTCAGCACTTCCACTGATTCAACTTTACAATTCATACCTCCCTGGGGGGGAGAATTTTCTGGCAGATGCCCTGTCTAGAATGCCGCAGTATAATAGTGCAAAATCTGAAGTAATTAAAGCATTGCTAACCCCTAAATAGTTAGCAGCACTTATCACTACCAGGGTGCAAACCAGGGCTACAATGCCACTGGACAAGACGGTGGCCCAAGAGTTTAAGAAAGCATTGGAAACCAATAAGTGGTTTCGGAACCATAAGAACTTATGTTTAATAAAAGACAACCTGGCTTGGGTCGGGGAGAAAATATATGTTCCAGCAGCTCTAAGACTAAAAGTGATGTGAGCTGGACATGACTCTAAAATAGCTGGACACTTTGGGTTCGTCAAAACCCCACACCTGCTTAAGAGGCAATTCTGGTGGCCATCTTTGAAAAAGGACATAGAAAACTATATAGCCATCTGCCCCACATGCACCGCAGCTAAGCGGCGGCAAGGAAAAACTCCAGGACTACTTCAGCTGGTGGTGAGCCCTTCAGCACCCTGGAGAGAGATCTCTATGGGTTTTATTGTGGAGCTTCCTGAAAGCTCAGGGAATACAGTTATTTGGGTGGTTACAGACCTGTTCTCTAGGCAGGCCCATTTCATCCTGTTCCCAAAGATCCCAACGGCTAAAGCCCTGGCTACACTCTTTGTGCAACTCATCTATTGATTTCATGGGCCCCCACAATGTATAATCTCAGACAGGGGGGTCCAGTTCACCTCCATGTTTTGGAAAGCTTTTCTGAACCTTTTGGGTTCTAGTCAGGGGCTGTCATCTAGTTATCATCCTCAAACGAATGGTGGGACAGAGAGACTGAACTCAGTTCTAGAACAGTACCTTAGATGCTTCATCAACTATCAACAAGATAATTGGACTGAGTTGTTGCCTTTTGCTGAGATTGCTTATAACAATGCTGTGCATTCAAGTACTGATTTCACCTCTTTACAGGTTGCAAATGGTCAAACTTTTGTTCCTATGCCTCAATTGCCCACTAAGGATCCTGACATTCCCTCTTTGCAAGAGTGGATCAAACAGAGTGGTACAAAAAGCTCTGGATGAGGCCAGAGCAGCCTATTAGGCTCAGGCTGACAAAAAGAGGGTAGAGCAGAAACCTTTTAGGGTTGGAGACAAAGTCTACCTCTCTACTAAATACCTGCAATCTCTACAGCCTTCCAAAAAATTGGGTCCTAAGTTTGTTGGACCTTTTCCCGTTAAACATATCATCAACCCAGTGACTGTCGAATTAGAGCTCCCTAAGAGCATATGACAAATCCACCCTGTTTTCCATTGTAGCTTGCTCAAACCATAAATTATGTCTAACCTTAGACCACCTGCACCTCCAGTGCCTACACCTATTTATCTGACCATACGTTTGTCACAAACTTGTTTAGTTACTGTATACAACCCACAGCATTCATAAGCTTCCAAAAACAAATCATGTAATGTCTTAGTTCCCCAATGACTACCCTGATGTAGTACTTCCAAAATTTCCCTAGTTATTGATTTATTCAGCATTTGCCTCCATTTCTACTGCCCCTACTTTCTCTAACTCTTCCTTCTCATCTATAGTGAACCCTTGGCTATAGGAGTTTAAACATTCAGTTCCTTCATTTTAGCTTCTTTATCTGCCAGCGCATTTCCCTCAGCTTCCCATGTGCCTGCTCTTTGATGTCCTTCCACATGAAAAACAGCTAACTCCTGTGGTAATGTTGCTGCCACAAGCACATCTTCTATCAACTTTACATGAGCCAATTCTTTCCCTTTACTATTAATCAATCCTCTTTCTTCCCAAATCTTTTCAAAAGTGTGCACTACTATAATCCCTCTCTGTTTCTCCAATAATTTTAAAGCTTGATTTAATGCATGCAATTCACAAGTCTGTGCAGACCAACTTAAAAGCAACTTTCCTGCTTCCACCAAAACTTCCTCTCTTCCTTCTGTTATTGCCATTTGCTTCCCTTCTACCACTCTGGAGGACCCATCTCTGATCCTCCTTCTAAATCTCCACTTAAAAATTGAGCTGGATTCAAGCTAACATCAGTAGTCAACATTACATTATTTTGTTCCATAAGTATACTCTCATATTTTAAAATCCTTGAATCTGTCAGCCATCGGCTGGCTTTCAGGTTCAAGATTGCCCACACTTGATGAGGGATGCTAACCACCAAGGTTTCCCCAAATGTCAATTTTCTGCTCTCCTTTACTAACACTGCCATAATTGCCACCACTTGAACACAATCCGGCCAGCCTCGACAGACAGGGTCTAACAGGGTCTCAGTATTTTTCTTTTCCTTAAATACAAATATACTGCCTGATCCAACAGGAATATAACTTCTATTGTTAACATATTGTAAGGACCTGTCTCAACTAGGTCTCCCAAGAAAGCAGAACTCTTGAAACAGGCATTGTCTCAAAATGAACTTTTATTAGGGACTAGTAATAGCAAGGAAAACAAGGCAAGATCTGAGGAAAAACCCGGGCAATCAGTATATCAAAAGCAATATTCATTACTCCTCCCCCCAGGGTCCCAGGGTCTATTTGAATCCCAGCCAATCCACAGGTGGCATATTATTTTGGTAACTGGCTCCTTTGGCGCATTCTTCAAGGTTTCTCTCACTTTTGTTTCCTTCTGGTTCCAAGCACAAACCGTCTCTTAGATAAAGGTGATGTTATTTGGCTGCATTCCTTCTCCTGGGGGAAGAGCAAAGTGGCAAGACAGTGCAAAGCATCCCCAAAGCATCCCCCCTCCCAACAGAATGGCAGGCCCCAAAGAATGGTTACAAAAGCATGTGTCAACGCTGTAAACATTGGATGTTCCCGCTCTGACAACTGATGAAAATCACAGCCATTTTCTCTTTTTGCTTTTAACATGCTTTTCCTTCTATTTAGAGATCAGGTGCAGAAGGGGGGTTGGGATGAATGCTAAGCTCAGCTAGCCATAATAATAAACACTGCTTTGTGGGAACCCAAGGACGAATTGATAACATTTTGGCAGGCTGAGGAGCTGGGGAGAAAGCCTGCATTTCAGGCTAATTGGAGAATGTGATTTATGACTGCTTGTTGGGGGGTGGGAGTTGCAATTTGTTACTTTGTATTTGGGGGAAGGGAGATTAGCTTTGGGTTCAACTATGTAATGCCGATACTTTGTTTCCTGAATAAAATGTTCTTCAAGGAAGAATCCTTGCCTTGAAGTTCTTTTGATGGGTTTCATCTATCGGAACCATGACATTAACCCAAAACTAACTTCTATCCTGACCACCCTGGGGTCCTGAGCTCCAGTCACCTTCCCTGAGCCAAGAGACAGGCTGAAAAAGACTCAGGGAAGATCTCAACATGAAGGAGGAAGAAGCACCTGTAACCAGCACCCTGGCCATGGCTGCTGCCTCAGCGGAGGGATCACAAGCCAGTGCACCGGTGGAGAAGGAAACTTTTGAGGCCTTACAGCTGGGGGCATGACCAAAGACACGAGAGCTGATCTGGTCATTGGAGTGTACCCTGCCCAGTGGAGACTCCAAGCACCTCGAGGCAACCCTGCCAAAGGCAAGTTCTTTGAAAGCGCCCGAAGCCGACTTGCAAGCAGGAGCCTCTTGAGAATCACATTCCATGGACCGTTGGAGAGCCAAGAGATTGGCGACCACTGAGTACTCTGGAGAATGGAAGTACCTGTCCGCAGTCCATAGCCAATCGGTGGAGAAGTTGGTGGAGAGATTCGAGGGGCTAGAGGTGAGGAGTGGGGAGCAACTTTCTCACTCTTCACATGCAAATGAACATGATAATCAGCGAAGCCGATGCCAATCTATGCCTAACAGAAGCCCCAATCCCACTGACTGGGACTGGAGCACAGGTGGCTTCCCTGTCTTCAAAGCCACCAGCATTAACCTCCAGCCCCATGAGAAAGGGGAGTCCCAGCCGCCACTCTGAACATGGCAGTCCGAAACGTTGTCACTCCTCCAGGACTCCAGAGCACCACTCACAACACAAAAGCCCCAGCCAGCAGAGAAGCCATGGTCGGTGTCGATCATCGCGATCCCTCGACAGGCACCGCTGCCGTGATGGCTCCAGGTGGTGGGATTATGATGACAGCCCCGATGAGTGACCCCACTACCAAAGCCCGAGCCACCACCAGGGCAGCCGAAGTCCGGATCGTCACAGGTACCGTGAGATCCCTGACCACCGCTACTATTGGTCACAAGCCCTGTGCATCACCATCGGCGCCAACCGAACCCGAGGCCTGCACAGGGAGAAGACCCAAATGTGAACATTCCATGAGAGTTAATTCAACAGCTGCATGACCAGCAACAGGTCAGGATGCCACAGCCGTTGGGGGGGGGGCTACAGCAATTGGGGATGCCGCAGCCACCGCTGGGAGGTCCACAACCATTCAGGGTGCAACAGAAATGGGGGCAGCCCCCCGTGAATGCACAACAGTTGATGGGAGGACTGCAGCAACTGGGCATGCCACAGCCGCCACCACAGGGAGGTCAGCAACCGTTGGGAGTACAGCAGCAGTGGGGGTGGCAACAACTCCTGAATGTACAACAGCCACTGGGGGGGTCTGCAGCAATTGGGGATGCTGCAACCCCTGAATGTACAACAGCCGCTGGGGGGTCTGCAGCAATTGGGGATGCCATAGCCACCATTGAGAGGTCAGCAGCCATTGGGAATGCATAGCCCTCAAAGCAGAGAAACAAATTCACAAGATAAAGCAAGATGGTAGACCTGCTTTGGAATACATATGAGAGTTTCGCAAGGGAGCAGGTCGGATAGAAAGATGGCCTGAGCAGTCCCTAGTGCATCACTTAAAGGGGCTAGACAATCACCTTTCCCAGGCCTACATCTATCGGGCTGTCCCTGATCAATTACAGGAGTGGTATCAGGCAGCAGTAATGTTGGACGTCGAGCTTACTCGTTACAAGAAGCCACCACCTCAGGAAGCCGGACTGAAACCAGAACAGACCAGGTGGCCTCCCCCCCCCAAAGCCCCCAGCCATCGTGGCTGTAGAATCCCCCAAGCCACCTGCCGGTCCACCAATCAAATGCTTCAGGTGTGGACAACAGGGGCACCGACCAGCGAATTGCCCGATCCCATACTTCCAACAGGGTAGCAGATCAAGGCCACTGGTGAGGAAAAAGCCAGCCCAACAGCTGGAGAAAGAAAAATCGAACTGGATCACGCAAGAACCCATTGCCCAGGTCATGTTGCCCATGCAGGAGAGCGCCGAGGCCCAAACTGGACCTGCCACTGCTCTGCCCTCCTATGACAGCGACGACGAAGGGGAGAACGACCCGATGGTGAGTCTACCCATTCCACCTTTTTCTCTTGCTGCCAAACTCATAGTCCCTAAAACAGGGGTACAAATGGATTTGAGAGTACTAGTGGACTCTGGATGTTCCCGGTGCATTATCAGCTTGCCACTTGCCCTTAAGATGGGTATACGGGCAAGATTGCTCTCCAAGCCTGTGAGGTTTGAACAAGCAGATGGCTCTTTAATGGGAGGAACTTTAGTCACACAACTGACAGAGCCTATAAGTTTAGAAATAGGTGAACATTGGGAGTTCATTCCTTTCATGGTGGCTTCGAAGATGATTGAAGCTGTGATTTTAGGTCTGGCCTGGTTAGACAAATGGAAACCTTTTATTTGGTGGGAAAAGGGAATGAGGACTGTGAGATTACCCATAGGACCCAAACCCCCTCTCAACTCAGCCGATGTTACTAGGGGGGTCTAGGCCATCCACCGAGTTAGCGAGGATAGCTACCATGCCACAACCAGGTGAACCGCTCATCCCCAGCGAATACCGTGATCTAGCAGATGTTGTGGTCCGAAGGAAGAAACATTCCAAGAAACCTGAGACATTATTTTCCCTTTTGGATACTTTATTTTGCATTTCTTCCCAGGAGTTCTGCAACAATACTTCGGCACATTACAAAGCAGATGCCAGAATCTGGATTTCTCTGGCTTGCGTCTAGCTTATCTTGCTAAACTCCTCCCTTACTTACAGTGATAATTTACGTCTTCCAATTAGGCTGGAGGCCAAAGATTCACTTCCCTTCCCTGTCTCCCACTTTTCTTCACAAATCTCCTCCCTTTGTATGTCATCTGATTTAACTCCAAAAATACCAAACAGTTCTGCATATCTTGTCAATGCAATAATATCCCATATTAACAGAGTTGACAGCAGAGGCATTTAGTGAGAAGGAATGCGACGTCCTGCCACCCCATTGGCCCAATGACTGTGCCATTGAACTATTACCGGGAGCTAAACTCCACAGCCGAGAATGTACGCCATGACCCCCTCAAAATGGATGAACTGCAGCAATACATAGACAGAAACCTAGCAAGAGGACTGATTGAGCCGGCCAAATCCCAGGTGGGGGGCTCCAGTGTTATTTAAAGAGAAAAAAGATGGGTCGCTTCGTCTCTGTGTGAACTATAAGGGGTTAAATGCTGTGAGCATAGAGAACAAGTACCCCCTCACCCTCTTGAAGGACCCACTAACCCATCTAGCAAAGAGGAGTGTCTTCACTAAATTGGATCTAAGGGAGGCATATTACCGAGTGAGAATAAAAAAGGGAGATGAATGGAAGACTGCTTTTAACTGTCCCATGGGTAGCTATCAGTTCAAAGTTATGCCATTTGGACTACAGGGGGCTCAAGCTGTCTTCATGCAGCTGATCAACCAGGTGCTACATGATCATTTGTACAAGGGAGTTTTGGTGTATTTTGATGACATCCTAATATACAGCACAAATATGGCTGACCATGTGAAGCTAGTGTGAGAAGTGTTGAAAAAAATGCTGAATGCCAAACTATATGTTAAATTATCAAAGTGTGAGTTCCATCAGACCCGGCTGGATTATCTAGGCTACAGAATTTCCAGTGAGGGCATTGAAATGGATCCTGGTAAAGTGAGACCTGTAATCGAATGGCAACCCCCAAAGACTCACAAACAGCTTCAAAGCTTTCTGGGGTTCGCCAACTTTTACCGATAATTCATCCCCTCATTTTCCAAAATTGCTTTACCCCTCATGGACTTGTTAAAAACTGGCAAAGATGGGGTGAAGCCATGACCGGGCCAGCCACTGACATGGACTATGAACTGTCAAACTGCTTTCGAGAATCTAAAAAAACTATTTGCAGTCGAGCCAGTCCTAAAGCACCCCTGCCCGGGGAAGCCCTTTGTGATTCAAGACGATGCCAGCAATGTGGCCGTTGGAGCTGTACTATTGCAAAAGAACCATGAGGGGGTCCTACAGCCCTGTGCCTACACCTCAAAAAAGTTCACTGACTGCGAGAGAAGGTGGGCAATGTGGGAGAAGGAAGCCTTCGCAATCCATTGGGCTCTGGTAAACTGGCGGCACTACCTAGAAGGGAGCAAGGTGCCTTTCAAAGTATGGACTGATCACAAAAACTTAGAGGCACTGAAAACTCCTTGCAAGCTGTCCCTGAAGCAAGTACGGTGAGCACAATATTTTAAACAATTTAATTTCACCCTGAAATACATACCGGGAAAAAAAACGTTTTAGCTGACGCTCTATCCAGATTACCTCAGTACAAGAGCCAGCGTGAAGAGGTCAATGAAGCAATCATATCTACACCTCAAGCTCCATCCCAACTAATGCCACAGAGAGCCCCATCTTCGAGAGTCCCAGACCCTGATGATCCTGGGATGAGAAAATTAAAACAGGAACTCCTCAACGATCGATGGTTTCAAAGACAATCAAACCTCCTTGACGTGCAGGGATGGATTGGCTTACAAAGAAGGGAAGTTGTACTTGCCCAAAACCCTCCACCTCAATGCTCTCAAGCACGGTCATGATGTGAAACAAGCTGGACACTTTGGCTATTTAAAAACACTGCATCTAGTTCGTCAAAAATTTTGGTGGCCAGTTTTGAAATGGGACGTAGAGAACTATGTCAAAAGTTGTGCTGTGTGTGCCACCATGAAGAGAATTCCGGGAAAGCCCCCCAGACTAATGCAACCAGTTGTAGACCCTTCCCAGCCATGGGAAGAAATTGCTATGGATTTTATAGTTGAGTTACCTGAAAGTAGAAGAAATACGGTGATTTGGACTGTAATTGATCTTTTTTCGAAGCAGGCTCATTTCATTGCCTGCAAAGGACTCCTGTCAGCCCAGAGACTGACTAAAATGTTTCTTAAACACATTTACAGAGTGCATAGTGCACCAAAACAGATAATCTCAGACAGAGGGGTACAATTTACGGCCACATTTTGGAGGGGTTTCTTCAAGTTAATTGGCTCATCACAAGGACTGTCGATGGCTTTTCACCCATCTATGAATGGGGCGGCTGAAAAAGCGAACTCAATGGTGGAGCAATACCTCAGATGCTATGTGGATTACCAACAAATGAACTGGACTGACTTCCTCCCTTTCGCAGAGGTAACTCTGTTCACAGCAACACCAGTTTTACATCTTTTAAAATTGCCGCAGGAATAGAATTCAACCCAATACCCGAATATCCTCAGGGACCCTCTGCTTCCCAAACGCTTGACCAGTGGGTGAAGGGGTGGGAGGAGTTTGGAACAAAACAAAAATTGCTCTGAAAAAGGCTACTGAGACATATAAAAAACAAGCGGATAAAAAGAGGGTTCCCCAAAGATCATTCCAGGTTGGGGGAAAAGTTTACTTATCGACAAAATATCTACGACTCAAGTTGCCTAGTAAGAAGTTAGGACCGAAGTATCTAGGTCCCTTCCCCATCGTAAGAATCATAAACCCAGTTACGGTGGAGTTAAAGCTTCTCAGACTCTTAGGGAAAGCCCACCCTGTGTTCCATTGTAGCCTACTGAAACATTTTCGGGGTTCTGCCTTATGACCTCCCCCTAAGAAGGCACCTTGCCCTCTGGTGGTAGCTGGACAGACCAATTATGAAGTGAAGTGTATTCTCAATTCTAGACTTTTCAAGGGAAAGTTACAGTACTTAGTGCAGTGGAAAGAATATCCATTATCCGAAGCCACTTGGGTAAAATCTAGTGATGTAAAATCTGACAGGCTTATTAATAAATTCTATGATAAACACCCTAATAAACTGAGAGGCAACCCCTAACCTATGATTTTGTTTGAATTGCAGGATTTATCCTTTTTGTAAAGGGGGGCCGGATGTCAACGCTATAAACATTGGATGTTCCCATTCTGACAACTGATGAAAATCGCAGGCATTTTCTCTTTTTGCTTTTAACATGCTTTTCCTTCTATTTAGAAATCAGGTGCAGAAGGGGGGTTGGGATGAATGCTGAGCTCAGCTAGCCATAATAATAAACACTGCTTTGTGGGAACCCAAGGACGAATTGATAACGTTTTGGCGGGCTGAGGAGCTGGGGAGAAAGCCTGCGTTTCAGGCTAATTGGAGAATGTGATTTATGACTGCTTGTTGGGGGGTGGGAGTTGCAATTTGTTACTTTGTATCTGGGGGAAGGGAGATTAGTTTTGGGTTCAACTATGTAGTGCCAATACTTTGTTTCCTGAATAAAATGTTCTTTAAGGAAGAATTCTTGCCTTGAAGTTCTTTTGATGGGTTTCATCTATCGGAACCATGACAGCATGTATACTATAGGAAGAGAAGCAATACATTTCTTTGGGGATCTGACAGTAGTCATTGGGGAACTAAGACATTATGTATTTGTTTGTGGAAGCTTATGGATGATGTGGGTTGTATACAGTACCTAAACAAATTTGTGACAAATGTATGGTCAGGTAAATAAAAAGTTCTATGGCATCTAGTGCTGAGGCCATTTCAATGCATTCAAGTTGATTTTAAATTACCTCAAGTGGGGGTAATTCCACAATATAAAACTAAGGATATGTTTATAAAGAATTATATACTGGGGCTGTCTTATGCTTTGTCTTCCATCAGGAATAAAGGTCTCCCAGCACAAACATCTCCACTTGAATTTGTGCTTCACAAGTTCCAGCCTGGGATGGGCCCTCTCAAGTCCTCCTGACAACCGAGATAGCAGTCCGGACAAAAGAAAAAGAGTGGATCCATTATACCAGAGTGAAAGGAAGAACCTAAGGAGTGGAGAGTACAACAAAGAGACGACCCTATAAAATTAACCATAACTCAAATCTAATGTGGTTATTTTTTAATGGAGAATTAATAGCCTGGTTATTGTTTACCCTATTTCTCATTACAGGAGTTGTGTCTCTATATCTTTTCAGGAGAAGCTGGTGGCCAATGCAGTTTCAACCTAGGAATCCAGCTGAGACCAAAATAGAACTCCAGACACTGCCAGATGGATTGATTCTGTGATTGTAATTGTATTATTGAATGCTGTTGTTGTTATTGCTATGATTGTGGACCTGTGTGCAAATGTGACACCCCCTATGACATTATAATCACTGAAGATTGGGTAGCATTAATGTGCAAAGGGATACTCCCAATAGAAGCATTATATTCACAATATCCTCAGAATGAGCATGCAGATGCAGATAGGGGTTCCACTACAACCAGATCTTAATTCTGTGGTCCTGGGAGAAAGTAATATTGTGATACCCCCCAGTCTTGAATGGATAGATCTTATGGAACTTCTGAAAATATGGGATTAATACTAAGAAGTTATATAATAAGTTGCCTAGTGCAGAGGTCCCCAACCTTTTAGGCACCAGGGATCGGTTACATGGAGAGAGGTTTTTCTGTGGATCAGAGGGGGCGTGGCTTTGTGTGCTGCCTGCATCCTGTGAATGGGGTTTTCCTTGTTTGTGCGGACTGGTAGCTGGCATGCCATGGCCCGGTACTGGTCCACGGACCAGGGGTTGGGGACCCCTGGCCTAGTGTCAGTGTGCAAGAATTTATGAACTGGAAAAGTCATAGCAACAAACCAGCCAATGAGAACTGGTTTTGATTAAGACACAGTATTGGCTGTGTGAGGCATGTGATCCAGCCTAGGTCTCTTCCCTGTGTCCTGATCTCCTAAGTTAGTTGTTGTTGTTCTCTACCACATTGCCAAGAACTGAATGAAACTGTATGTATCATGTTGATATATATATTATAGATAAAGTTTTTCTAAACTATGCCTCCTGCACATTTTGAATGTGTGCTTATTTTGGGGGCTTATTTTTGCTCTGGAAAGCTGTAAAACTCTAACAGGTTATGGGCCCAGATCCCAGCCAGCCCTTCCACACAATACAGGAGACTGAAGAAAAAAGATTGAGGCTCAACACGGAGCTGTAATTAAGCTGAAGGACTGTCTGAGTTAAATAAGAAAGAAAAAGGCAAAGACTCAGCTGAAGGCTTGCAGGATGGCTGATTTAAAGGAGAGCTCTCTGCCTGGATTGGGACAAAAGAATTATCTTATTTGGGCTGCAAAAATGGAATGCTTTCTGAAGGCTAAGGAGCTCTGGGATATTGTGATTAATCCACCCCAGGGGCAATTAGCAGCTGCAGATCAATGGATAAGGCACTGGCTTACATCATCTTAAGTGTGGAAGGTGAACAATTCTTAAATATAGCTCACTTAAAAACTGCAAAAGAAGTTTGGCTGAAGTTGAAAAGCGTGCATGTGAGTGCTTCAGCATGCAATATAGTGCAATTATCGAGGCAATTGTACAGAGCCTGGCTGCTGCCACATGAGAGCGTAGAAGAGCATTTGCTTCACATGCAGAAACTGTTTGTTGAATTAGAACAGCGGGGAAAGAAGATTCCTGAATCTCAGAAGGTGCTGTTGGTACTAAATAGTCTTGATGAAAATGGGCCATTGTTTCAGCTGTTTTTGAATGTAGACCAGAACAGGAATTGAGTATGGAAGCACTTAAAGCCTGTTTGATTTCTGAAGAACAGAAGCGCCATTTTAGAACAAGCCATGAGGAGACAGTGCTGGATTTGTGGATACCTATCTCCAAGTTCAGGTAAGAGAAAAGTATGGGAATGGATTCCTCTTCCCGAGCTCTTTGAAATATGTATCACTAAAATTGGAAGTATACCTTTAGGGAGTTATGAGAAATGTATACAAACCGAAGGTGTAAGAAATACCAATGTTACTGATATTGAAATTTTTAACATTTCAACAGGCGTACAATTGAAGGACAGTTTTTGGTTTCTATGTGGAATAAGGGCATATAAAGTATTGCTGCCCAATTGGAAAGGGTCTTGTACCAAAAGCTGGATTGTCCCTTCAGAAAATAAGGGAAAAACATAAATGGTTGACTGATTGGCTCCCTGATTGGGATTGGGGAATTTTGAGGTCAATTGGAATTGCTATAGTAGCAATAATTATTTTATACAGTGTTGTCCCTTGATAGTTATCTATTTTAGACTTAGTGGTTTTTACAAGGGAGAAATGAAGATAAAAAGATTGAAATGATGTTACAATGGTTTGAAATGTATTTGACTGTGGAAAATTCCAATCAGGGTAAAAGAAAAAGGGTGGATTGTGAGATATAACATAATAAGTTGTAATTTTCCATAATGTAGACTAGCATATAGCTTATGAATGACATATTATCCAATTTATATAAGGTTTATTTTTTATTCAAACTACCTAGGGTTAGTATTTTAAAGAATAGCCACTTTATTATATATCCAGAGCACAGCCATGTTTAACCAATACATGAACTCTGCTAAAGCTATGACATACATAGCTTCTGGATGGAAGCATGTACCAGTTACTGTATTGTACAGATAAATAGGGGAACCAATAGGAAATGCCAGAGAGGTGAGCAGTGAAGGGGCTAGGGCTTAGCAAGTTTGGGTGATGACAAGGGATTAACTAACTTTAAGCATTTGGGTATGATAGGTGTTGTTCTGTTTCTTGCGTTGGTAGGCATCACAAACAGGTACTTCTTTATTGGCAGCTAAACAGAACTCAGAACAAAATGGCTCCGCCCCTTTTTATACATTCACCCTGGGGCATTGTCAGCCAATGAATGGAATGTATTTTCCCGCTCAAATGCATCCTAGTCAGCCCTTGCAGACAGCAAGTCTGGCCCAGCAGGCCACGTGGTCTGCTGACTGTTTCAGGGCAGCTCCCTGCACCTGTTCCCAATTAAGCTCAGTACATAACACCCCTCTCCTCCTGGTTCTTAAGCACATACGTACTATTTTACAATACTACAAACATTCCCACAGTGTACATTATAACAGTCAATAATACACAACATTATAGGTCTTTCCATTTCAAAGGAACATACATAAGCATCTCAATTGCAATTAAATACATCAGCATTTAGACTTGCAATGACAGAAAACTCACGTAGTCCTTTAAAAACTTCGGTGGGCCTTTGGCCCACTCCGATCGCCTCGGAGCTGCTGCAAGCGCCCAATCTGCAAGCTCGCCTGCCAGGCTCAGCAGACTGGGACTTTGGGACCCATTCAATATGGGTGAACCCGGATCGTGAAGGCTGTCCTGTTCCGGTAGAGCCAAACCAGAGTTCCGCGGTGGGGTGGAATTCCCCTGGTCGATGTAAGAACCCGGTTGGGAGCACTGTCCCATTGGCACAAAGCCTGAGGTAGTAACAGCGTGAAAAGCCGATTGAGCGCAATGTCCTATGGAGCCGCCTCGTTGGCAAAAACCCCGTTTGGTGAATGCAATGTCCTGCTTTCGCTGAGTGGCTGAGATTCACGATCAGGATCGTGGTCCTCCCCCCCCCCGAGAGCAGAGTCAGGAGCGGAAGAGTGGCGTGGCAGCCTCCAATGCAGCTGGTCAATGTGCCGGCGCAGCACACAACCGTCTTCCAGGGCCACTTCATAAGAAAGCGGCCCAGTCACCTTACAAACCACAGCTAACACCCACAGTGCCCCTGGTGCATAATTGCATGCCCAAACCAGATCACCCACTTGCAAGCGCCTCGATGCCTTCGGCTGCTGCACCTGCGATGCAACCCTATCAGGGTGTAAGCGATCCAGCTTTGTGATAAGGCGGTGATCCCAACAAAGCTCAGCTGGGCTCTTTCCCGTAGACATGCAGGGCATTATGCGGTGGCAGAGGAGGAAGTCTGCCAACCTGTGGTGCCAGTTGCCGTGGGTGATCTTCTTTAAGGAGTCCTTTGTGGTGCACACCATGCGTTCCGCTTGGCCTTTAGAGGCCAGGTGAAATGGAGCCGAAGTGGCATGTCTAATCATATTTGCCCTCAGAAAGGACTGAAACTCCGAGGAAGTAAATTGACGAGGACATCTGGGAGGCCATGTGTGGCAAAGATGCCACAAAGAACCCTAATGGTGATGGCGGTTGTCGTAGTGGACACTGGAACGACTTCCAGCCACTTAGAGTGACTGTCCACAACAATGAGGAAGAGTTGCCCCTGAAAGGGACCAGCGAAGTCGACATGAATTCTCGACCAAGGGGCTTGTGTAGTCTCCCATTTATGTACAGGAGCATGTAGCATTTCTGGCCTTGACTGCTGATAAATGGAGCACCTGTGGACCTGGGCCTCAATGTCTTTATTGAGCCCAGGCCACCAGAGGTAGCTACGCGCAAGCGCCTTCATCCAGACTATGCCCGGATGTCCCTCATGCAGAGAATCAAGGACTCTAGTCCTCAGTGAGGTTGGGATTACTACCCTATTTCCCCACAGGAGGCAACCCTTAAAGGTGGATAACTTGTGCTTCCTCTTTTAAAAACTCTGGAAGCTAGGGTCAGGACACGTTTCCAACCATCCTGTATACACCCAATTCAACACACAGCTCAACGTGCTATCAGAAGCTGTTTCTGCAGCAACGTTCCCTGCATTAAGGGGAGACTCCGGCAAATCCTAGATAGACAGGATGTGGTTAGCCGGTGCAGGATCTGGCTCTAATTGCCATAAGGGCAATCTACTAAGGCCGTCTGCATGGCCCATTTTTCTACCCGGTTTGTGAACCAGGCAATAGTCATAAGCAGATAAGAATATTGACCACCTCAACATTCTAGGAGAGATGATTTGGGGTGTCTGTTTGTTTGTTGTGAACAACCCCAGCAGCAGCTTGTGGTCAGTGAAGACTGTAAAATGGCGGCTGTACAAAAAGTCGTGAAACTTCTTGATGCCAGCCACAATGGCCAATGCCTCTCTATCTATTTGCACGTAATTGTGCTCAGCAGCAGACAGAGTACTGGAGTAATAGGCTATAGGGACTTGTGTCCCATCAGCCCTGAGGTGGCTTAAGACAGCCCCGATCCCGTAAGGGGATGCATCGCAAGCTATGCTAACTGGCAAGTGCTCATTGAAATGAGCCAACACCGCATTGGAAGACAACAATGCTTTAACCGCAGCGAAACTCCTCTCGTGGGCACTTGTCCACTTCCATGGGGCCTGTTTGTCCAAGAGCCGGTGTAACGGCTCTGCCACTGCGGCCTTGTGGGGGAGGAAAGCATGGTAGAAATTAAGGAGTCCCAGGAAGGCTTGAAGCTCTCCCTTCGTCTTGGGACTGGGTCCTGCTGAATCGCTTTGAGCTTGGATTCAGCAGGATGGATGCCTTCGGCATCTATGCGAAACCCCAGGAATTCTGTGGAAGTGACTCCAATTTTGCACTTCTCTTGTTTGAGCTTCAGCCCGCTTCGCGGAAACGCCGCAAAACGGCCCGGAGCCAGTCAGCCAGAGTTTCGACTGATTCCCCTGCAATGAGGACATCATCAAAGTATGGGCATATGCCCAGGATATTGTGGAGTGTGCGCTCCATGACACTCTGGAAGATGCCAGGGGCTACATTAACCCCGAACTGTAACCTCCACACCTTAAAGGCTCCCCGATGGGTCACAATTGTTTGGGCCTCTGCCGAGGCGTCGTCCACCGGCAGCTGCTGATAGCCTGGGCCAAATCTAATTTGGCAAAAATGCGACCCCCCCTGTAGAGATGCCAGAATATGGCTGACTACAGGCACTGGATAGGAGTGCTGCTGGAGAGCTTTATTAAGCGTACATTTATAGTCCGCACAAATGCGGATTTCTCCGTTGGCCTTAAGTGGCATGACGATGGGGGTTTCCCATGGACTGCTATCCATAGGCTCTAAAATGCCTTGTTGCAATAGCTTGTCCAGCTCAGCATTAATTCTCTGCTTGAGAGCGAAAGGCACCCGACGAGGCTTGATCCTTATCAGTGCAACAGAGGGATCTAACCTTAAAGCAATTGGAGAGCCTTTGTATGCCCCTAACTCTGGGCTGAAAACATCAGCAAACTCTTTACACACCTCCGAAAGGCTCACCGTTTGCAGACTGTTCAGCCCAGTCACCTGAATTCCCAAAGCCTCGAACCAATCAAGCCCAATTAGACTAGTGCGGTTTCCCTCAACAACAACGACGTCCAAAAGGCCCTTGAAACTCTTGAATTGTACCCCGAGTGTGGCCTCCTCCTTGACACTGACCTGGGAATTCTGAAAGTCTGTTAAGATAAGGTTCGATGGCCTGAGCTTGACCCATTGGCCGCTTCTGCAGCAAATCTGCTTCAAAGTGCTTTGGGAGATTATTGACAGAGCTGAACCCGTGTCCAACTCCATGCTGAAGGGAACCCCTTGCAGCTTGACTTCGAGGTGTAGCTTCTTTTTTGAGTGGGCGATGGGCACCTGTCCTAAAGACACCTCTCCTACTCGCACAGAAACCCACCCTGTTCTGACTGGGGACCCTGGTACCTTTCCGAGACAACTCTTCCAAAAGGTGTTCCTTTCTGCGATCCAAACAAACGGTGATGATATGGCCTTGCCTGCCACACGCCCGGCACGTTGTGGCGCGGAACCAGCATTTGGCCCATTTGTGGTGGCCTCCGCACCCGAGACACCTCGAGAAGGGAACTTCCTTGTCAGGTTGCCTGTGTGGTTTTCTTTCTTACGGTTGCTGTAACTGATCGACTTCGTGATCCGATTCGGAGTCCTCAACCCGCTCGGCGTCCTCTTGGTGGACTGAATCTGAGCACGGATTCTTGGAAAGCCGCAAGGCCCCAACAGCTCCACCAGCTGCTTCTTTGGCCGTTATCTCTCTCAACGCATCTTGGAAAGAGACAGTCTCTCTAGCAAAGATCTTTTGCTGGAGTTCTCGGCTCCTCAGACCACAAACTAAACAGTCCCATAGCTGTTCTTCAAGGTCCTTGAATTCGCAAGGCCTCGCAGCTTGGCGAAGAGCAGCTATGAAGTCTGCAGCAGACTCCCCAGGACACTGGTCCCAATGCTCAAAAGCGTGTCGCCAAGCGATGACCGAAAGCTTCGGCTCAAAATGTTCTTGAGCATTTTTTTTAAGTCAGCATAAGCAACGGACTCTAATGGCACTGATGCAATCAAGTTCTCCGCTATGTCAAAGGTTGCTTGACCGCAAACACACAGCAACGTCGTGGCCTTCAACATGTCTTCTTGAACCTTGTTGACTCTTAGGTAGTTCTCAACCCTCGCGATGTAGGAGCTCCACCTCTCCGGATGAGCGACGTCGAATTCTGAGAGACGACCTATCTTCGCCATGGTGAGTCTTTGGCGACCTTTTCAATGCCTCGTGCTGAGCAGGCTTCTTGAGGGTTTCCAGGATGGTTCCTTGCAGCACTCTCCTCCAGCGTTTCCATACTGGCAGGCAGAGTGTGAAGAAATTGGAATGCCGTCCTTCAGCGCTTGCTAGGCCTTCTCCGGTGGTGAGTCAGCCCTTCTAGTTGTGGCAGCACAATCCCACCTTCGTCGCCAATGTTCTGTTTCTTGCGTTGGTAAGCATTGAAAAGACAGGACTCACAAACAGGTACTTCTTTATTGGCAGCTAAACAGAACTCAGAACAAAATGGCTCCACCCCTTTTTATACATTCACCCTGTGGCATTGTCAGCCAATGAATGCAACGTATTTTCCCACTCAAATGCATCCTAGTCAGCCCTTGCAGACAACAAGTCTGGCCCAGCAGGCCACGTGGTCTGCTGACTGTTTCAGGGCAGCTCCCTGCACCTGTTCCCAATTAAGCTCAGTACATAACATGTGGACTGTTAGGATATGACTGAACTGGGCCTATCAACTAGGCCTGGGGAGGATGAACCAGTGGCCGGGGATAGAACTGTATTTAAATTGTTGAAATCTTTAAGAAGTGTGGTTTCTTACTTTCATGTACTGAGATCTACCAGCCTTTGCAAATGCTTTAATAAAACTTGTTTTGTTTTCCAACAATCTTGGAGTTGAATTTTATTCCTCATACCTGCATTTTATATCTCCTCAAGGATTTACCCAAATAGTTGTTTGAGAAAGTTAAGGGGATGTTGGACTTCAATTTGCAGTGTTGTTTCCATCCTAAATCCAGATTTTGTAACATAGACTTTCTGTTCAAAGATGAAAGAAATAGAAGATTCTACTGCAATAAAACATTTATGCTGCTTGAATAGCTTTGCTTGGAGGCTAAATGCTGCCTGAAGCTGCATAAAAGCATCTGTAGTAAATAAATAAAACATCGCCAGGACCAGTTGCTTGTTCAGATTAAAATGATATAGAAGATGAATGGAAGAATGCTTATGAGGAAATATCCAGAAAAATTACCTCTATATGCTGCATAGATGAGAAAATATTACCAATGTTAAAAATACTCAGTACCACAAAACAATCTTGTGCATACAGCCAAAAACAAACAAACCCCTCTTTCCTTTGTTTCTGAAGCTCATTACACATCTTCTCTAGTTATCACATATTTTGAATTTGACATGTGCTATAGTATTATAGAGTAATAAACTTTTTTTGGACTATCCACAGCAGCTCTTGAATCTAAAGAACTTCCTATATAAAAATATTCCTGTAAAAAAAATTAGGATAGGAATAAACCAGCTACACAGGGAACAGAAGTGTGTTTTTCTTTGTATAATATGTGGAAATCCTGTGGGAATAGTTTGGGCAGTTTTACAGCATTTGGAAGAAAATAATTTTAGGCTTTCCTATGGGATTCAGTTTATATCATGAAAGGTGGTTTATTTTTATCTTCTTGAATGCATGTCTGGAGAAAAAGAGAAAAATTATGTTGTTCAAAACAGTAGAAAAGCCAGCCTGGAATTTTCATTTTCAAGAATAAAATACTATATATATATATATATATATATATTCGAACCTAGGCAACCAAAAAACTTTCTATGTGTATTCCCTTCGTTCGGCTGACAAAAGAGGGGAGGAGAGCTGGTAGCCTGGTGGTTAATACACTGCCTAGCATGCAGCTGCCTAGGTTCAAATCCCATAGAGGGTGTGGCTTGCTGAGGAGGGCAGAAAGAGCCCGAAATAGCTATCCAAGTCTCCCATTCAACAAAAAAAAAAAAGAAAGAAATTTGAATACATATATACATACATACATATACATATACATATATACATACATATATATATATATATATATATATATATATATGTATTCTTAATTATGCTAAAAATCCGAATCCTGGGAAAACACATGTCATAAAGCAAATAAATAAAAACGATCACCGGGATAAAAATCTTAAAACAAAGATTGTTTAATTTACAAAGCTGAGCTTTCATCGGCCACACTGCCGACATCATCAGAGCATATAACGTAAGATTTGGGAGTCCGTTCTTATATGACTGGCTGTTTCTGTGCCCGGGCTCTCGACCTAGTCATCGGTCCGCTCCTCGGCATCGGGCGCACCGTTCTTAAAGGGGCCGTTTCCACAGGTATCCTCTCTCCTCCAGTTGCCGTTGTTCTTAGGGCATGTGTGCTGGCGTTAGGGGGTCGAGTGTCAGATCGCTCCTGCTCCTCCCGTTTCGTGCTGAGGGATCGGGTGTCAAATCGTTCTTGTTTCTCTCCCCCCCTCCCATCCCCATGGTCCCGTTCGTTTTAGTCTGTCTCCATGTTCCTGAGCTACCCATGGAGCATGTAGTTTCTTCAGCGCATGTGCGGGGGTGCAGGAAATAGTCATCTCGTGGTCTGCACACGCTGTTCGTTGTTTCCTTCGTCGCTGAGCGCGGTCGTGTCCCTATCGTCTGGTCTTTAGCAGGGCGTATCTTCGCTGTTCCCCTTCTCTTCCCAGCCTCCGCTGCCTCTCTTTCGTGTGTGTGTGTGTCATGAGATTGGCTGTCTGGTCCTTCCTGTTCATTGTCTTGCTCCCCCTGTTTTGTATGGATCGGGGTGTGTGCATCTAGGGGACCTATGGGGTAGGCTTCCTCTGTTCTTTTACTCACTGCCCCAGTGTCTCCTTGTATGTGGGTTCCTGGGGGTTGTTTGTCTGGTAATGTTTGATTGCCCCCCTTTCCTTTTTGTACCCTGCTGGGTCTGGGGCGTTGTCTTGTTTGTGGGGTGTGCTTCTGGTTCGTTGCTCTCTCCGGGGATCGTGGTAGTCCTCCTTTATGTTGCCTCATCCTTCCAGTTGTGCCTGGTGTGGGCAGGTTGTTTGTGTTGCCAGTTGGTATGATGCCCTCCCCACCCCTTTAACATTTGGTACTCAGGGCCAAGTTCTATATGTCGGTTGATGGAGTTTTTATCTGACATCCAGGCTTCTTTGAGCAGGCGGCCTCCCTTGGTGACATCATGGGCTAAAGTCTCCGCGTTGGCGAGGTCGAACTCATGGCCATAGTTGGCCATGTGAGTCCACACCTGCGAGTGCTGTTCCTTCCTCTTAATCGCCAATTCATGTTTGTGGACCCTGGTTATAAGTCTCTTGGAGGTTTCTCCAACATAGTTACAGGGGCAGTTTTTGCATCTAATCCTGTATATCACTGAGGATCCATTCCACAAGATCTTGTGGTCACAGTATTAAGGGACCGCCTCCAAGAAGAGCAAGGGCAGCAACAAGACTCCCTCCACACCGAGGACCTGGCACAATTAATAACCATATGCCCTAAAACATATTTTGTCTCCCAGGGAACAATGTACGAACAAACTAAAGGGACACCGATGGGGTCACCCATCTTGAGTGTTGTAGCGGAGGCGGTCCTCCAACAATTAGAGAGGGTGGTGCTGACGAAGCACCGCCCCAAATTCTGGGCCCAATATGTGGACGACACCTTTGTGGTGATTAAAAGGCAAGATAAAACCAGCTTCTTGAACAAACTGAACTCTGTTTACCCCGACATCCGGTTTACCACAGAGGAGGAAAATCAAGGCACATTGGCCTTCTTGGATGTATGGATCAAATGACAGTCCGATGGGTCCCTACAAACAGCCGTCTTCTGTAAGCCAACCCACATGGATAGGATGCTGCATTATAGAAGCAACCATCCGGTTGCTCATAAGGCCAGCTGTATCAAGACTCTATTCAAACGAGTTGGCTCCCATTGCAACACTAACAAGACCAAAACAGAAGAGAGGAGGCACCTCTACCGAGTGTGCAGACGCAATGGTTACCCAGTGGATTTTGTTAGGCATCACAGCAGACCATACAGACCTCGCACGAACGCACCAACCCAACCGGCAGGGACAACCTTGCCATATATCAATGGCGTGTCGGAGGCCACGGCCAGACTGTTGGCCCCCTTTAATGTGAGGGTGGCCCACAAACCTGACCAGACCCTATGCGCCAGGATTATGCGCCCAAAAGATCCACTCCCCACTGGGGAGCAATCCTCAGTGATATACAGAATTAGATGCAAAAACTGCCCCTGTAACTATGTTGGAGAAACCTCCAAGAGACTTATAACCAGGGTCCACAAACATGAATTGGCGATTAAGAGGAAGGAACAGCACTCGCAGGTGTGGACTCACATGGCCAACTATGGACATGAGTTCGACCTCGCCAACACGGAGACTTTATCCCGTGATGTCACCAAGGGAGGCCGCCTGCTCAAAGAAGCCTGGATGTCGGATAAAAACTCCATCAACCGGCATATAGAGCTTGGCCCTGCGTACCAAATGTTAAAGGGGTGGGGAGGGCATCATACCAACTGGCAACACAAACAACCTGCCCACACCAGGCACAACTGGAAGGACGAGGCAATAGAAAGGAGGACTACCACAATCCCCAGAGAGAGCAACGAACCAGAAGCACACCCCACAAACAAAACAACGCCCCAGACCCAGCGGGCACAAAAAGGAAAGGGGGGGCGATCGAACATTACCAGACAAACAACCCCCAGGAACCCACATACAAGGAGACACTGGGGCGGTGAGTAAAAGAACGGAGGAAGCCTACCCCATAGGTCCCCCGGACGCACACACCCCGATCCATACAAAACAGGGGGAGCAAGACAACGAACAGGAAGGACCAGACAGCCAATCTCGTGACACACACACAGACGAAAGAGGGGCAGCGGAGGCTGGGAAGAGAAGGGGAACAGCAAAGATACGCCCTGCTAAAAACCAGATGATAGGGACACGACCACGCTCAGCGATGAAGGAAACAACGAACAATGTGTGCAGACCGCGAGACGACTATTTCCTGCACCCCCGCACACGCGCTGAAGAAACTACACGCTCCACGGGTAGCTCAGGGACATGGAGACAGACTAATACGAACGGGACCATGGGGATGGGAGGGGGAGGAGAGAAACAAGAACGATTTGACACCCGATCCCCCGGCACGAAACGGGAGGAGCAGGAGCGATCGGACACTCGACCCCCTAACACCAACACACATGCCCTAAGAACAACGGCAACTGGAGGAGAGAGGATACCTGTGGAAACGGCCCCTTTAAGAACGGTGCGCCCGACGCCGAGGAGCGGACCGATGACTAGGTCGAGAGCCCGGGCGCAGAAACAGCCAGTCATATAAGAACGGACTCCCAAATTTACGTTATATGCTCTGATGATGTCGGCAGTGTGGCCGACGAAAGCTCAGCTTTGTAAACTAAACAATCTTTGTTTTAAGATTTTTATCCCGGTGATCGTTTTTATTTATTTGCTTTATGACATGTGTGTGTGTATATATATATATATATATTAGTTTTTATCTTCTTTTAAAAAAAATCTTTAATAAAGTTATATATATATATATATATATATATATATATATATATATATATATATATATATATATATATATATATGTCTTTGATAACATTAAAAATGCGAATCCTGGGTATGTGCATGTTAGCAAAACCAAAAGGAAAGTCGAACACCAGGATTGAAGTATAAGCAAGACTGTTTAATATAAACAAGCCTGTTTGTTATAAAGTCACTTAGCTTTCGTCGGCCAAACTGCCGACATCGTCAGAGTGAAAGTAGGAGGACATCCGGGAGTTCGCTTATGTAGCCAATTGCTTTTGCGCCCTGCTCCTTGAGCGCATCACCGGCCCATTCATTTCAATCGGCCATAATGCATTGAGTCGTCCCGCGCCTATCAACATGTTCGAGGATTCAAAAACTGTTCTCCTGCTTGCAATCTCTCCCCTGGCGCACGTACAGATGCCCGGGGGATGGCTGTCCGATCGCTTCTGCTCTTTGCCTCCCCCCTCACTGTGAGCTGATCTTGAGCATCAATCCCCAAATTGCAATCCGGGCACGCTGCTGGTTCACCGTCTTCCCTGGGAGTCACCGTCGCCTCACCTGTAGCCCCGTCGTTCCGATCCTGCAAGGGGCGGCTGTCCAATTGCTTCTGCTCTTTGCCTCCCTCCCCCCTCACTTTGAGCCAATCTTGCATGTGTACACACACATAAAAAAATAGTGTAATTTAAGAATATTAGACCATATACTGAAAGTTATTGATGATTTTAGAATGAAAAAAGAAAATAGATTAAAAGCTTGAAGACTATCGTTCAATATATTTGTGTTTGTATGTATATATATATTCCTATTCTTCATTCACCTAATCCATTTTCATCTCCAATACTGACAATCCTGGCAAGAAAAATCTGGAAATTGTAGTGAATATATCAGAAAGACAACAGCTTGAGAAAAGCTAAATTCCGTGTTTTACAAATGAAAACATTGGCCAATATCACATTAATATGTCACAGGATATTGATTTGGTTCACAGTTTGTACTAATGCATGGTTTGTTTAATCATTGTTTAATGAATAGTCAGAATTATGTGGTCATAGAGAACACTAAGACATACTATGATTTCAGTACTTGGCATCTCCATTTACTAAGTCAAAATCAAACAAGCCACATTATGGATTAGTGTCTGTATCAACAATAACAATGTATATATAAAACTGATTAATTAATAAATATGTCCATTGATTGCATTTAATTGTTACAAATAAACAAATACAGAATTACATTGAACATGATTTATTAGAGCAACTTATAATTATTGAAATCTTTATAGCTGGTGATGTTTTTCCATAAGTGAGCAACATTATCAATATTTTTCTATTGTGTTTTATTGGTTCATATCAGTGCTGCAATGACTGTCAAAAAGCCTTTTAAAAAAAGTTTGACTGATTCTCACTCACACTTCAGGCATGAGCTTTTTTCTTTTTCTAATTCATTTCTCATAGTTTCCTAGGTGTCAGAAGGCCTATTTTGCTTCTGGAAGCTGGCATAATGTCACATTTGAAAAACCTCAGTTGTTGCTCCTCAATTCTCAAGACCTGTTTTCTTTTTCCTCTTTGTTTATGTTTTTTTTTAAACCAAGTACTGGAAATTCATACAACAATGTCTTCCTTTGTGTGTGTATGTCTGCATTTCAGTATTAAACTTTTTATTTATTTTCTAGTGTTACCATTATATCTTTGAAAAACAATGTGGCGGCTGAGTTACAATGATTCAATTACATACAGATATTATTAATACAAGTCTTCAACTATTCAGCCAATATTTCCTCTCTTTTTCCCTTAATATGTTGTTGTTGTTGTTGCGAAGTCATGTCCGACCTATCGCGACCCCATGGACAACGTTCCTCCAGGCCTTCCTGTCCTCTACCATCTTCTGGAGTCCATTTAAGCTCATGCCTATTGCTTCAGTGACTCCATCCAGCCACTTCATTCTCTGTCATCCCCTTCTTCTATTGCCCTCAATCTTTCCCAGCATTAGGCTCTTCTCCAGGGAGTCCTTCCTTCTCATTAGGTGGCCAAAGTACTGAGTTTCAACTTCAGGATTTGGCCTTCTAAAGAGCAGTCAGGGTTGATCTCCTCTAGGACTGACCGGTTTGATCGCCTTGCAGTCCAAGGGACTCGCAGGAGTCTTCTCCAGCATCATAGTTCAAAGGCCTTAATATGTACTGTCTTTTATTAGTATACTGCTTATTCTATCAATCAGATACAGAATAGCTTTCTTACATTTATCAATAATTTTTAGTTTATGTATATCTTAATTGTTTTAACATTCCATCTTTTAGACCATCAATAACCTAATAAATTTTCCCAGTTTTAATTTTCCATTAATATTTAAGTTTAACGTTTAATATTTATCATTTAGTTTTAAATGGCCCCAATTCTCTTTGTCACAATTCCCCACAACATCTGGTTTTCAGGATACATATCTATCTCAATTCTACATCAACAAATTGATAATTCAACATAATATTCTTATTTTCATATAATTTCCAAATATCTTAAATTCAGTAACCAAAATTTCTTTCATTTCAACCTTTAGTTTTCATTCTTACCGCTGCATCAAAACATGTTTATTTACCTTTCATCAATAAATCTTAGCATATATATGTCTTAATCACCTTTATCTAACCTTTATAAGCAACTCATTCAAATTTAACTGTTAACATTTATACTTTTAGATTTTAAATAGCCAAAATTTTCCTTTTCTTCAATTCATAACAATATCTTATATTCAAAATACACATCTTATATTCTTGGATATTTTCTATATTCTATTTTAAATCTCGTAAGTAGGTCAAGACCCCCTTCTTCTTCAGTCTTATTCTCGCTTTCTTTCTTTGCCAGGTCGTCTTCCATGTCCGTGCTTCTGAGTCATCAAACAGTTCTCCTTGTATTATTATATGTATTGTGTGATGTTGAAAAGACCATCCAGTCACCATTTTTTTGAGACATCTAGCAGATCTGGCAAGTCTAGCAGGCCGTCTCTTTATTTTCCCCTCTCGATGTAGTTGTCCTGAAATATTTATCTTTTCTTCCATCTGTTCCTCTTCTTGATCCTCAGTTTCCTTCTTATTTATGTAGCAGGCTTTTTCCTCCATGCATATTGTCAGATTTTTTTTCCTGAGTTTTCAATTGTCTGCACTTGTTGGGCTGTTAAATCTTCTGTCATAATATTTAATTGTTCCACTTTTTCTGTAGTATTCTGTATAGTTGATTTTTTAGTTATAATCAAAGTTTGAGCCTGTGTATCTGAGCTGCTTTCTCATTTTTTTCTGAAAGCTCTCATTTCATCACCAGCTGTAAGAAGGATCTGATAAGTTGTTTTTAGCATATCAAGAATTTGTGCCAAATTTTTCTCCATAAGAAAAGTTTGTTTCTGGTCTTCTTCCATAATGATGAATTAAATTAAAGACTTTTACAATTTTTTTTTCTCAATAGATAAAGAGCCCAGCTAGATCTCTCACAGCTGGTGTTCAAGGTTACATAAATCTTATCTTATTTTCTGGATTGTCAGCCAAGTCTCTTAAAGAATAACAGGTTGCAGTTTCAGGTTTAGCCACAAGATGTCACCCCACTGTTTAAAAATTTCCTTTGAATCTCAAAGTTATTTTAATCCTTTCAGTTTTTCTTCTATTTTATGAGGAAAAACCCCAATCTTCAATAAAAATAGAAAATAAAGAAATAGATAATAAAGAATCTTTTAATCCACAAATTTTAAGGAATAAAGTTCCAATTGGGATCCAATTATTTTTTCAACGTTTTAGGCTCCCCTGGATAGTCAGTTGCCGCTGTTGCTGGAGGGAGGGCTAAAATCCCCCTTCCCTTTCCACAGGGGGGAAAGTACTTTAGTAGCTTCCATAGGTAAAAGAAGAAGTTAGAATATAAGAGAGGTAGATCTCACCCAGTCTCTTCCACGCTGCTTTAATGTTGCCTGATGGTAAATGTGACTTTGGCTGTCCACAGCCTAGTGACTGGCCATATTGCTATGGCTGATCTTTCGTCCGCCGGTTCAGAGGGAACGCCAGCTCTAACGGGAGAGCTACCACTCTCCTGTGATCCAGCAAGAGCCTCTCCTTGCTGGTCACCTCTTCGGGGTGACTTTTTGACCCTTTTAGGGCCCCCCCAGCGATGCAAAACTGGATGTGTGAGATGAAGCTAATCTCACAAGCGTCCATGGCGGCCGCATCGGCAAACCGGAAGTCGTATGTCTGCATTTCTCTGTCTCTTACTCTGAGAAGATAATAGTATGTGCTTTTGGGCTGCCCCCCCCTTTGAAAAAAAAGTTTAGAAATACTCTCAGGACTTATCGTGTTCATATCCTAAAACAATGGTAGTCCAAGAAAAGTAACATAGGGAGATTCCAAGCTGTGAATGAAATTAAGAGCATTTTGCACTCTGTTCTTTTGTCATAAAGACCAAAACAATGAATCTCCATTTTCTGAATGTCAAAGGTCTTTCATAGCCCCCTTTCAGGGTTTGGGCATGGGATCTCAATAAATGTTTTCTCTCTCCTTATACTCTGATGCCTCTCTTAACATAAATTAACATTAAGGATCTCAAACTTGATTATGGATGTAATTTTTACTGTGAAGTGTCAAACTATTTGTTTATATTTAATTTACCCATTTGTTAAGGATGACAAGAAGGGTATTTTTAAGGACAAAAAGATACTACAAAGGATGAACATTTCTTTAGATGTTTCTTAAGAAATTCTCTGGAGCATGGGTGTCAAACTCACCATGTCACATGATGTGACTTTTTTCGCATTGCCGGAGCTGGGGTGGGGTGGGCGCTGCCTCTGCATGATGCAACTGGCCTGCGGGCAGGCAGTTTGACACCCCTGCTCTGGAGGAAGGAGAGATAGCTTTGGCTTTTATTTGCAGGACAAGGGCATCTCACTTTCTTTTAATTTACTTCCCCTGCTATTTTCTGTTTCTTTTTAACTGTAGAAATCACCTTCCTTAACTGCAATGTGCAGGGTTATTGCAGGGTTATGATCTTTTTTACAACTGTGGTCTCAGTCCTTAGAATGATCAGGTGATCATGTAATGGTGCTGACTGAATCATTGCAATTATAGGAAGAATGGAACCCTTCTTAGCCCTGCAAAGAAGAGAAAGAGAGACAAAGAGACAGACTCTCAGTTGTTCTTGCATAAAACAAGATTAGCTACAGCTTGATCATTTCTTTTTCCAGCTTTATAGAAGGTATTAAAAGCCCAGACTAAACTTTAAAAACTCTAAAATAACCCTCAGAGTGGTAGAGAATTGCACTGCTGTTTTTCAGTATTTTTTTTTAAACAAGTTTTATTGGTATTTTTTGGTTTTACACCCAAGTGCTTTAAGAATCCACGTGGAGATAGGGTGGTCAATATCCAAAAAAACAATATAATCAAACATAAATAATTCAGTAATTCCTTAAAAGTTCCTTCTCTATTTCCCTCAAGCTATAACCTAGTATTAATACATTTCTAAATAAAATTCAATCATTGTAAAAAGAATATCAATAGTAATTCACTTATATCAATCAAAATCCTGTTTTTAAGTTTAACTATTTTACAATTACAATTTTCCTTTGGCCTAAAATGAATACATAAGTTACATCTCGGGTCTCCCAATTTCCCATAAAACAATAATTATTTCTAAAATATACATATTATATCAACTGTTATATTTTAATACTTCCCAACTATATTCTATTTCCTATACTCTATCAAGTATATATTTTATAAATCAATCCATATCTCTAAAAGTCCCTCAATTGCTTTAACATAATCAAATTAATACATTTCTAATTAGCATTCAATCATTATAAAAGAAAAAATGTCAGTAATATTTCACCAATATCAATTACTCGTTGATTATCCATATTATCACAATTCTCGAAGTCTCATATTTGCAAATCAGATCCCATTGCTTCTAACTTTGTCCATATTTCAGTGTCAAATCCAACTTTGATCATCCAAGTTCTCAGTAATATTTTCTTCTAAATTGCTTTGTTTTTCATTTAGTATGTGAATTATAGAGTAGTCAATTGAAGTCTGGAAGTCATTTTGAAGTTTTATAATGAAGGCATCTAGTCTAGCATTCACTCGCTCATTAAATTCGTAAATTCTTCCCAACATACGTTTCCAAATCAGTTGTGAATGGGATTCTTCCATCTCTTTAAATTGTATGGGTTGCATGCCAGTCTCTTTAAAGTTGGTGTTCTTCCTCTGTCATTCCTTGTGCTGAAAATTAGTAGTTAATTCTGGAGCATCATCTTTAAAGTTTTTTCTAGAATAAATCCAAAGCCAAACTGTAGGTAAACCTTGTATTTGTACTCCAAAAAAAGAGAGCCAATCCATATGTCTGAGAAAGCACTTTAAAGTCAAGTTAGAATAATAGAAACGAAAGCAAAGAGGGAAAAAAAAGTATCTTCTTGCGGTCAGATAGGAATGTCTGGGCGTGGAGCCAAGTCTGAGCGTCGAGCCAAAAGACTGAATACACACCGAGCACAAAACAGTGAAAGTTTTCAACGCGGATACTTTGTTACTAATTTGAAACAGCACAGAAAAAAAAACCCAGCATGAGAAAAAAAAGGTTTTAAACTGAATAATATGATTAAAATGATTTTTCTAAATGTAGGAATAAATTCAAATAGAATAGCTTAAGATACCTTATGTACAGAAGGGGGGAGAGGAATAAAAAACACTCCACCCCCCTCCCTAAAGGTTTCAAGCTAAGACAAGTAGGCAGAAAGAAGCAAAGTTTTTTCAGGATCCCCAAAGTCCAGCAATTCAAGTAGTAAATAGAAGTTAATTGTTTTTCCAAGCTCTTTTCCTCAAATATCCGAACGCTGCTCTCTTAAAGTAGGGAAATAATTCCAAAAGCTTTTCACAGGAAGGTAGTTAGGGTACAGAGAGGGAAGGAAAGGTCTCACCTGGATCATCCACGGTGGTTCTTTATGCTTAGCTGTTCTTGTGGCTTGCGGCTGGAGCAGCTAGGTGATCGGCCATGTTAATGGCCGATCTTTTCTCCGTCGGCCCCGAGGAGCTGTCTCGGATCTCGGAGGGAGCTGCCACTCCCTCCGCAATCAACAAGTGTCCTCTCCAGCAGTAGTCGCCCCTCCAGGGCGACTTTCGACCCTGTCCAGGGTCTACCGGCGGGAGGAAACCGATCGGCGAAGAGAATGGACCCTTCGCACGACCGCAGGCACTGCAGACCGGAACCGGAAGCCTGTTTTTCAGTATTTTGATATATTCAGAGGGAGTTCTGAGAATTGCCAAAAAAAATGTTTATTGCTTCACTATATAAGTTGCCACCTTTATTGAGATTGACTGGTTAACAAAGTGTTAATATAATAGGATTAAAAACAAAAATCGGTTAATGCAATTATAATTCCAATCAACTTCCATTTATGAGTAATGCAATCTTCATTTGTTTCTAAGTCCTTTTCTAGAGAGCCATGTTTTTATTGTTTCTTAAAACGATAATGTAAGCAATCAGGTGATATCCAGGATTAGGTGAATAGCCTAATGAGGGGCCATGATGGAAAGGCTTGAGCTCAAGATTCCTGAAGATAGTATTCCCACTGTGATGGGACTGAAGAAAATGGTAAGAGAACACCTATCCAACCTTGACGAGTATAAATCACCGGGACCCGACAGATTACATCCCAGAGTTCTGAAGGAGCTGGCAGATGTTATCTCAGAACCACCATCTTTCAAAAATCCTGGAGCACTGGGGAAGTACCTGAGGATTGGAAAAGGGCTGATTTGGTTCCCATCTTCAAAAAGGGGGGGGGGAACGGACCCAGGAAACTACAGACCAATCAGTTAAACATCAATACCTGGGAAGATCCTAGAAAAGATAATAAAAAAACAGATCTACGAACAACTAGAAGCAAATAAATTTATAACTAGTAGCCAGCACGGGTTTGTTAAAAACAGATCATGCCAAACCAATCTTATTTCATTCTTCGACAAAGTGACTAAACTAGCAGACCAGCGAAATGCTGTGGACGTAGTATACTTAGATTTCAGTAAGGCATGTGATAAAGTAGACCACAACCTACTCCTTGGTAAGCTAGAAAAAGGTGGAATAGACATCACCACCAGATGGATCTGTAGCTGGCTGGCAAACCATACTCAATGAGTAGTCCACAATGGCACCACATTCACATGGAGAGAAGTAAGCAGCGGGTTACCACAAGGTTCTGTCTTAGGCCCAGTACTCTTCAATATCTTCATAAATGACTTAGATGAGGGAATTGAAGGGGAACTCATCAAATTTGCAGATGACACCAAATTGACAGGAGTAGCCAACAACCCAGAAGACAAACTCAGGATCCAAAAAGATCTTGACAAACTTGAACAATGGGTCCTATCCAACAAAATGAGTTTCAATGTGGAGAAAAGCAAAGTTTTACATTTAGGCAGGAAAAATCAAAGATATAAGTACAGATTGGGCAAGACCTGGCTCAAAAACAGTAACTGTGAGAGGGACTTTGGAGTCCTAGTGGACAATCACTTGACTATGAGTCAGCAGTGTGCAGCAGTAGCCAAAAAAGCTAATACAATTCTGGGTTGTATAAACAGAGGCATAGAATCAAGATCACACGAAGTTTTAGTACCGCTTTATAAAACCCTAGTAAGACCACACCTGGAATACTGCAGCCAATTTTGGTCACAATATCACAAAAAAGATGTTGAGAGTTTGGAAAAAAATCAGAGAAGAGCAACTAAGATGATCAAAGGCCTGGAGACTAAAACATATGAAGAACGACTGTGGTTTGGCTAGTCTAAAGAAAAGAAGAAATAGGGGCTACATGATAGCAGCATTCCAGTATTTGAGGGGCTGCCACAAAAAGGAGGGGGTCACGTTATTAACCAAAGCACCAGAGGGAAGGACAAGAAACAATGGCTGGAAACTGGAATTAAGGAGAAACTTCCTGACAGTGAGGACAATTAACCGGTGGAATAGCTTGCCTCCAGAAATCATGGGCACTCCATCATGGAGATTTTGAGGAAGAGACTACAGTCACTTTTCTGAGATGGTGTAGGTTCTCCTGCTTGAGCAGGGGGCTGGACTAGAAGACCTCCAAGGTTCCTTCCAGCTCTATTCTATTCTATTCTATTCTATTCTATTCTATTCTATTCTATTCTATTCTATTCTATTCTATTCTATTCTATTCTATTCTATTCTATTCTATTCTATTCTATTCTATTCTATTCTATTCTATTCTATTCTATTCTATTCTATTCTATTCTATTCTATTCTATTAGATTGTCAGATTAAACTGGAGGAGATGGTCAAGCAGATAGGTAGGTCTTTCTGAGCCATGAAGGCTTTAAAAGTGATGATTAGCATCCTGATTTACAACTGCATCCTAACTAGTCAACAATGCTATTCCCACAGTAGTGATGCATGGATGAACTGCAGTACAATCCTAATTACTTAGCAGAAACACATTGTAGCAGTCCAGCTGCAAGATCTCAAGCAGTCCAGCTGCAAGATCTCAAGGTCACAAGTAATTATAAGTGTTATGGCCTGGGCCTTGCTGAGTCATTCAGCAAGGCTCAGAAAGGCTGCAGATGCAGAGACCCGGACAGACCACGTGTCTGCCCGGGACCCAGATAGGCTGTCTCCAGCCTTGCGCACATGCGCAAGGCGGGAGAATGGCCTGCAACGATTGGATGTGCATCCCCTTGCAAGGGGAATATAAAAGGCCAGTGGCCATTGTGTTCTTGCTTCTGTTCTGTGAATGTACTTAATAAAGAGATCCTTTGTTGTGAACCTGCCTCATCTTGATGTCTGCTTTGCAAGAACAGAACATTGGCGATGAGGATGGGATTCGCCACATAGGAAGCCAAAGGAAAAGAAACTAGGGCCAACTCACCTGAAGGCCTGAAGCGAAGAGAAGCGCGGCATCCAGGAGAAGCAACCGCCTGCCAGTACAAAGATGCTGGAGGTGGGCTTGGCTTCGTGGGACCCCTTCTCCTTCCTTGCGGTGAGAGACGTCAAAGAGGCTATCAGTCACAATGATGTCCAAGCTGGGCCATCTTGTCGAGTTTGATACTTCGCACCCAGAACGAAGGAGCTCTTACGCAGCTCGCGTCGAGAATTACTTCAGGGTGAACAAGATCCAAGACGATGAATTGAAAGCTGCTACTTTGCTGTGTGTCTGTGGGCAAGAGACTTTTGACATTGCTGAGAACCTTGTAGCCCCAGCACCACTGGAATCGATCGCCTATGCCGATCTAAAGAAAATGCATTTTGAGCCCAAGCTGTCTGTAATAGCTTGGAGGCACCAATTCAAGCAGCGGGATCAGTGGCCAGGAGAATCAGCTGCGGACTTCATCGCAGCTCTGAGGCAGGCTGCTAGGCCATGTGCATTCCAAGACTTGGAAGAGAGGCTCCGAGACCGGCTCGTTTGCGGATTGCGAAGCTGTGAGATGCAGCAAAAGTTGTTTGCTAGAGCCGATGTTTTGTTCCAAGATGCACTGAGAGAAGTTGCAGCTGAAGAAGCAGCCGGCAGTGCGGTGAAGACATTGTGGTCGACCAAGAACCCTCCAGCAGCAGTCCCCGTCCATCAGGAAGTCGTGCAAGAGGCCTCCGGAGAAGAATCCAAGGAAGAAGAGGTGGACAGACTTCAACAGTCAGCGGAGAGAAGACTGCAAGAACGCAGAGGGAAGACGCCTGCATCCCTTCAGTGTTTTGGCTGTGGGGGTCGCCACAGGAGAGCCGACTGCCATTTTCATTCTGCTGTTTGCCGGGCATGTGGCAGGCAAGACCACATCGCATCAGCCTGCTTGGGTCGCCAGAAAAACAGGTCCCCCGAAGAGTTGCCTCTGAAAGGTACCAAGGTCCCCAGCCAACACAGGGTGGGTTTCTGTGCATCCCGTAGGGAGGTATTCAAAACTGGGGTTCACTGGCCCCTTAAGAAAAAGCTGTGCATTGATGTAAGAGTGCAGGGAGTTCCCCTGGCTATGGAGCTGGACACAGGGTCCGCTCTTTCTATTATTTCTGCTGACACCTTTAAAAAGGTTTGTTCCAGGAGTGGCTCACAAGTCAAACTCAGGCCCTCCAATCTCATCCTCACTGACTTTCAGAATTAATGAGTCAGTGTGAAGGGGGAGGCCATGCTTAGAGTACAGCATAAGGAATTTGATGGGTTGTTAGATGTGGTGGTAGTTGGGGGTGATTGCACGAGTCTTATCGGACTGGATTGGTTCGAGGCACTTGGGATCCAAGTGACTGGTCTTAACCATCTACAAACTGCCAGCCTTGCAGGAGTCTGTAAGGAGTTTGCTGATGTGTTCAGCCCAGAGCTTGGCTCATACAAGGGGCCTCCCATTGCTTTAAGGTTAGATCCAGCCATCACATCCATCAGGGTTAAACCAAGGAGGGTACCTTTTGCCCTCAAAAGTAAAATAGATGCTGAGTTGGACAAACTGCTCCAACAAGGCATTCTTGAACCTGTGGATTCTAGTCCATGGGAAACCCCCATAGTGACACCATTAAAAGCCAATGGTGAAGTCCGAATTTGTGCGGACTATAAATGCACTCTAAACAAAGCCTTGCAGCAGCATGCATATCCAGTGCCTGTGGTGAGCCACATTCGGGCCTCACTGAAAGGGGGAAAAGTCTTTGCTAAGCTTGATTTAGCTCAGGCCTACCAACAGTTACAGCTGAGGCCCAAATGATAGTTACTCACAGAGGGGCTTTTAAAGTAAAAAGGCTGCAGTTTGGGGTCAATGTAGCCCCTGGCATTTCCCAAGGGGTGATGGAGCGAACGCTCCGTGGTATTCCTGGGGTCTGCCCTTATTTCGATGATGTCCTCATTGCAGGAGAGTCATCTGGGAACTTGGCTGAAAGGCTGAGAGCTGTCTTGCTGCGTTTCCACCAAGCTGGGCTGAAGTTACAGCAAGACAAATGTAAAATTGGTGTAACATCCACCGAATTTCTAGGGTTTCGTATTGATGCTGAAGGCATCCACCCTGCAGAGTCTAAATTCCAGGCCATTCAACTGGCCCCTAGTCCCCAGTCAAAAGCTGAACTCCAGGCTTTTCTGGGCCTACTTAATTTTTATCGTTCATTCCTCCCCCACAAGGCTGCAGTGGCTGAGCTGTTACACCGGCTCTTGGACAAGCAGACTCCATGGACATGGACAAAGGTCCATGAAAAGGCTTTCAAAGAAGTCAAGGCTTTGCTATCTTCCAATGCGGTACTGGTGCATTTCAATGAGCAATTGCCTGTGTGCATCGCATGTGATGCCTCCCCTTATGGGGTAGGAGCAGTGTTGAGTCATCTCAAGGCTGATGGGACTCAGGTCCCTGTGGCCTACTACTCTAGAACTCTCTCATCTGCAGAGCGTAATTATGCGCAGATTGACAGAGAAGCCTTGGCAATAATCTCAGGCATCAAGAAATTTCATGAATTCTTGTATGGCCGCCATTTCACAGTCTACACTGACCACAAGCCTTTGCTGGGTTTGTTTACAACAAACAAACAAACCCCACACATCATCTCCCCCAGAATGCTGAGATGGTCAATTTTCTTGGCAGCTTATGACTTCACCCTGGTTCACAAACCAGGGACAGAGATTGGCCATGCTGATGGCCTTAGTAGGTTACCTCTAAAGCAAATAGAGGGAGACCCTGCTCCTGCTGTATACATTCTTTCCATTCAGGAATTGCCTGAATCTCCCCTCAATGCTAGGGATGTGGCTGCTGAAACTGCCACTGATCACACGCTTGCACGCGTGCTGACATGGGTGTTGTCAGGGTGGCCTGACACATGTCCTGGTACAGAGTTCCAAAGTTTCTGGCATAGGAAACATCAATTTTCTACATTCAAAGGGTGTATCCTGTGGGGAAGCAGAGTAGTCATCCCGGCCTCATTGAGGACTAGAGTCTTTCTCTCTCTGCATGAGGGACATCCGGGAATTGTGAGGATGAAGGCGCTTGCGTGTAGCCATCTTTGGTGGCCTGGACTCGATAAGGACATCGAGGCCCAGGTTCAGGGATGCCAAGTGTGCCAACAGTCACGGCCTGAGATGCCCCAGGCCCCTGTACATAGGTGGGAGGAGACACTCACTCCATGGTCACGCGTACACATTTACTATGCTGGGCTCTTTCAGGGGCAATTCTTCCTTCTCCTCGTGGATAGCCATTCCAAGTGGCTAGAGGTCGTTTCTGTATCCTCCACTACTACTGCCAGGACCATCCAGGTGCTAAGAGGAATCTTCGCTTCCCATGGTCTTCCTGATGTCCTTGTCTCAGACAACGGTCCCCAATTTACCTCTTCTAAGTTTCAGGCTTTTCTTCAAGCCAACATGATCTGGCATGCTACGTCTGCTCCATTTCACCCTGCCACCAACGGTCAGGCTGAATGCATGGTGCGTACCACCAAGGAGGCATTAAAGAGAATCACTTGAGGACCCTGGCATCACAGGTTAGTCGATTTTCTCCTTGCACACCGCACCACACCTTGCACAGCTACAGGAAAGAGCCCAGCTGAACTCCGCTGGGGTCGCAGACTCATCATGAAGCTGGAGAGGCTGCACCCAGACCAGGTGGCTTCACAGGTGTCACAACCGTGGGCACCTAGGAGACTCCAAGTGGGTGATCTGGTTTGGGCCAGAAACTATGGGCATGGACATCTCTGGGTACCGGCTGTGGTATGCAAGGTCTCTGGGCCACTGTCCTACGAAGTGGCCTTGGAGGATGGTTGTGTGCTTAGACGCCACATAGACCAATTGCGCTGGAGGCTTCCTGGCCATGTTTCCACTCCTGGCTCTGCTCTCGGGGGGAGGGGGACCCCAATTACGATTGTGGACCACAGTCTCCCCATGAGGGCGCTTATCCAAATCTTCCTACACATGTCCCAGGTGGGGATCTTGCCATGGAGGCGGCTCCTGACTCTGGCATAGACTCCGGGGGTCTGGCCATGGAGGCGGCTCCTGACTCTGGCAGAGGTCCCTGGCTAGGGGCAAATGGCCATAAATTGGCTACTCAGGGTACTCCTCCTGCTGGTCTTGGGCTCGAGGGACAGTGCTCCCAAGAGGAGTCCCATGGAATTCTGGGGAACTCCACCCCACCAAGGGACTCGGGGAACTCAACCCCACCAAGGAACTCTGGTTTGGGTCTGGTGGATCCAGCCAGTCAGCAGTCAGGGGGAACCCCTGAGTCTTCTGGGTGACAAAGCCCTGGTTTATTTTGTGCAAACTGGGAGCAGGCACTCCAGGCACCTATTCCTACTCCCACACCTACAATCGCACCTGCGCCTAATCTGGCTCCACGAAGATCAGAGCGGGTCAAGGGTCCTCCTAAGCATTTAGGGGAATATGTAAGATCCCTGTTCACTATACAGGAGGGGCATTAGTCCTCGCCATCTGAGAGGGTAAACAAAAACAATTGTAGGTTGCGGTGCGAATATTGTCAAAGAGTGAAAGTCCGTGGACTCCATTGGGACCTGAAGGTAATAGGTTGCAAGGAATAAGGTGGACGGTATAACGTGCTAACTGGCCTGCCATGTTGTGTTTATGTGAAGTGTTAAACAATTTGCTTACTTATTGTTTAATCCAAGGGGGGAGGGGTGTTATGTCCTGGGCCTTGCTGAGTCATTCAGCAAGGCTCAGCAAGGCTGCAGGAAGGCTGCAGAGACTCGGACAGACCACGTGTCTGCCCGGGACCCAGATAGGCTGTCTCCAGCCTTGCGCGCATGCGCAAGGCGGGAGAATGGCCTGCAACGATTGGATGTGCATCCCCTTGCAAGGGGAATATAAAAGGCCAGTGGCCATTGTGTTCTTGCTTCTGTTCTGTGAATGTACTTAATAAAGAGATCCTTTGTTGTGAACCTGCCTCATCTCGATGTCTGCTTTGCAAGAACAGAACAATAAGGAAAGCCTCTTGAGCCAGAAAAGGGTGCCCAGGTCATAATTGAACAAAGACCTCCTGGTCCTATTCTGCATTTTATATGGTGGCTATAGGCAACTGATGTTGCCTGAAGCACATATTGAACCCATTAACACACATTGCAAGGGGATATATGTTTCAGAGAACCAATAAAAGAACAATTTCAAATTGCATTATTCATTTTTCATTAATGCTTTTCACTCAGTAACAAGGTCCAATGCACTTGAACTTGGATGGTTATATTTGCTGCTTTGCCTTATAGACTATCCTTATGTGATAATGTGTTTTCTTTCCATCGTTGAATCAAGAGGAAAGCATATCAATTTAAAATTACTATCTGTACAGCCTACATTTACCACACCTCAAGAATGGGGCCATACAGTTTGGCTGTTTGCACACAGGGTAATGTGATTATTTCACATTACAGCCCTGCTGTTCTTATCCCTTCTCTATCCAATATTATTATCAGTGAGAAAAGTCATTACATTACCATTGCTTCCCTGAACCTGACCTAGGACAGGGGTTCAATGAGTGTGAGTCCCCTACAAGTCTTCATGATCCAAGATTTTTAAAAATTGTACCAGGATCAGTATTTGTTTATTTAATTGATTACTTATTTCCAATTATTGCTGCTATACTGAAGAACTTCTTGTTCCCGCTTTCATGAGGAGTTCCATGCTGTTTGCCACAACATAATCCCTACATTTCAGCCACCACCCTACCATGGCTCAATTCTTCATTCACTAGCTGTACTCCCATCTCACCAATGGGAGCCCCATGCTGGCGCCCCATGCTACCCCTAATTTCTACTCCTCACAGAATTCCAGGATGTTCAGATTGTCAGATCCAAATAACATATACTTAGAAGACAGGATTTATCAGGGAGGTGTCTTGAGTACCTTCTGCTATGAGATGTCATAGCAAAAATGCCCATTCGACTCACTCAACAAAGAAGTTCTTTGGATGATTTAGAGCCCACCAGACAGGTGGAAGAGAAAAGCCCTACATTTCAGTGTCCAGATTCTGAAGCTTCCCCTCCATGTGCCCTAGAACAGGGGTCCCCAACCCCCGGTCCGTGGACCAGCACCGGGCCACAGCATGCCAGAAACCGGTCCACGCAAACAAGCGAAGCCCCATCCGCGGGATGCAGGCAGTACATGAAAGCACGCCCCCTCCGGTCCGCAGAAAAACCTCTCTCCATGGAACTGGTCCCTGGTGCTCAAAAGATTGGGGACTCTGCCCTAGAATATTCTCACAGGAGGTCTTTTGCTAGCATAATACAGAAAATGCTACTTTCATGCCAGAATACTTTAGCTCTGCTTCAACCTGTTTCAGATAAGGACAGCAAATGGTTAGTGGGATGACTTCATTTTGCTGCAAGCAGGACATGTTGATGAATCCTGAAATAGCCAATGACATTGGCTCTAAGAAAGGATGTGTACTTGGGAACTAGGGACACTTCTACACCCTCTCATAAAGGGTACAAAATATATCCTGGGAAGAGGTCTCATAAATTTCCATTTCAGCTCAGCCCTGATTTATGAAAATCTGCAATGTTCCTTTTGCTCTCACCTTTATGTGTGTTAATTGCATGCAGTGTTCTGCTTACCTTTCTCTGTAGATCTTTCTTGAAGTTTGGAAAAAGAAATCACTTTCAGTCCCTTGGGTTGTTTCAGAAACTTAGTGAGCTGCTACTTCAGGGAGTGCTGGTAGTTAATAAGCTGCTTCCTTGGGGAACTGCTATGCATGCAGCTTAGCATCCATTAGTTTTATGGTAAACCTGCTTTATGAGACTGCTGCCCTTCCTCCTCTCCTCCTCTAAACCCTTGCTTATTTTTAAAGGAAATTATCCTGCTGAGACTAAGGAAGGGCAAATTCTGTGGACTGTAGGGATGCTTCAAGCTTTCAAACTGTTGGCATTTTTAAATAAATTAGCCTTCCAAGTGGAAATTAGGATAGTTATGTTTAGTCTTTCATACTTCTCCAAACTCTGCAAAAAAGTTCTTAGTTTAAAAAGATGTACCAAAATGTATAGATTATTTTAGAACAAAACATCAGCAGAATAAAATTTAAAATTATAGCTACAATATCTTATAGCTTCATTACAGCCACATCTAGCTTGGTTGTTAAGATTTTGAAATGTAATGTGGAGTCCTGGGTTCCACTCCACACTCAACAAGTGAGTTCATTGGATGATTTAGAGCCAGTTATGTTTTCTCAGTATCCTCTCGTCCCAGTCATGTGATGGTGGTAATAAAACATGAGTGACAAAGAAATTCCCATATACCAGGGGTAAGCAACCTTGGCTCTTTTATGACTCGTGGACTTCGACTCCCAGAATTCCTGAGCCAGCATAGCTGGCTCAGGAATTCTGGGAGTCGAAGTCCACGAGTCATAAAAGAGCCAAGGTTGCCTACCCCTGCCATATACCTTTGGGTTCCAGAGGAAAGGAAGATATAAATGCAGTAACTAAATAATAGCTACAGAGCACAATACAATAATAACAGCCTCTGATTTATTATATATATATATATATATATATATATATATATATATATATGTTTTATCTTTCTTCCAAGATGGATATTTTATCCTGAGGAGACAATACATAGGGAACAAGTCCATTTATCTTTCCTAGAACCTTGTGAGGTGAGGTTGATCAGGTTATTCTTTCCAACCACTCAAGAGTTAAGGTATACAGGATGTTAAATGCAGGATTCCATGGAATATTTAACTCTTTCTATAATAATAATAATAAAGTTGGAAGGGACCTTGAAGGTCATCTAGTCCAACCCCCTGCTCAGGGAGGAAACCCTATACCATTTCAGACAAATGGCTGTCCAGTCTCTTAAAAACTTTCAGTGTTTTAGCATTCACAGCTTCTGGAGGCAGGTTGTTCCACTGATTAATTGTTCTTACTGTCAGGAAATGTCTCCTTAGTTCTATGTTGCTTCTCTCTTTGGTTAGTTTCCATCCATTGCTTCTTGTCCTGCCTTCAGATGCTTTGGAGAATAGCCCGACTCCCTCTTCTTTGTGGCAGCCCCTGAGATATTGGAACACTGATATCATGTCACCCCTCGTCCTTCTCTTCATTAGACTAGACATACCCAATTCCAGCAACTGTTCCTTATATGTTTTAACCTCCAGTCCCCTGATCATCTTTGTTGCTCTTCTCTGTTCTCTTTCTAGAGTCTCAATATCTTTTTTATATCATGGTGACCAAAACTGGATGCAGTATTCCAAGTGTGGCCGTACCAAGACATTGTAAGATGGTATTAATACTTCACGTGATCTTGATTCTATCCCTCTGTTAATGCAGCCTAGCACTGTGTTGGCTTTTTTGGCAGCTGCAGCATACTGCTGGCTCATATTTAAGTGATTGTGCACTAGGACTCCAAGATCCCTCTCACAGCAACTGTTCCTTATATGTTTTAACCTCCAGTCCCCTGATCATCTTTGTTGCTCTTCTCTGTTCTCTTTCTAGAGTCTCAACATCTTTTTTACATTGTGGTGACCAAAACTGGATGCAGTATTACCAAAAGCCAAGATGGGTTTGTCAAAAACAGATCATGCCAGACAAATCTTATTGCATTCTTTGACCAAGTGACAAAATTAGTGGACCAGAGGAATGCTGTGGATATAATTTACTTGGACTTCAGTAAGGCATTTGATAAAGTAGATCACAACCTACTACTTGATAAGATAGAAAAATGTGGGTTAGACAGCATCACCACCAGATGAATTCGTAGCTGGCTGACTGGCCGTACTCAGTGTGTGGTCCTCAAAGGAACTGCATCTACATGGAGGGAAGTGTGCAGTGGGATGCCCCAGGGCTCTTTCTAGGCCCAGTGCTCTTAATAATAATAATAATAATAAAGTTGGAAGGGACCTTGGAGCTCATCGAGTCCAACCCCCTGCTCAGGCAGGAAACCCTATACCATTTTGGACAAATGGCTGTCCAGTCTCTTCTTAAAAACTTCCAGTGTTGGAGCATTCACCGCTTCTGGAGGCAGGTTGTTCCACTGGTTAATTGTTCTAACTGTCAGGAAGTTTCTCCTCAGTTCCAGGTTGCTTCTCTCCTTGACTAGTTTCCATCCATTACTTCTTGTCCTGCCCTCAGGCACCTTGGAGAATAGCTTGACTCCCCTCTTCTTTGTGGCAACCCCTGAGATATTGGAATACTGCTATCATGTCACCCCTAGTCCTTCTTTTATTAAACTAGACATACCCAATTCCAGCAAACGTTCCTGATATGCTTTAGCCTCCAGTCCCCTAATCATCTTTGTTACCCTTCTCTGCACTCTTTCTAGAGTCTCAACATCTTTTTTACATCGTGGTGACCAAAACTGGATGCAGTATTCCAAGTGTGGCCTTACCAAGGCATTGTAAAGTGGTATTAATACTTCACGTGATCTTGATTCTATCCCTCTGTTAATGCAGCCCAGCACTGTGTTGGCTTTTTTGGCAGCTGCAGCACACTGCTGGCTCATATTTAAGTGATTGTCCACTAAGACTCCGAGATCCCTCTCACAGTTACTACTATTGAGCAAGGTACCCCCTATACTATACCTGTACATTTGGTTTTTCTTGCCTAAATGTAGAACCTTACTTTTTTCACCACTGAATTTCATTTTGTTAGATAGCACCCAGTGTTCAAGTCTGTCCAGGTCCTCCTGTATCTTAAGCCTGTCTTCTGCAGTGTTGGCTATTCCTGCCAGCTTGGTGTCATCCGCAAATTTGATGAGTTCCCCATCTATCCCCTCATCCAAATCATTGATGAAGATGTTGAAGAGCACTTCCGGTTCCAGTTCCGGCACACGCAGTCGCACGGGGAGATCCGTCTCTCCCACCGGCTGCTTTCCCTCCGCCGGTAGACCCTTAATCAGGTCGAAAGTCGCCCCGTAGAGGCGACCACCATTTGGGGAGGCCTCCGCTTGACTGGGGAAGGGCGGCAGCTCCTTCCTCAGTTCGAGCTAGCTCCTTAGGGCCGTCGGAGGAAAGATCGGCCAGCAAAATGGACGATCACTTCGCCGCACCAGCCGAAAGTCAGAAGAACAACTAAGCGTAAAGAACCCCTGTGGAGAATCCGGGTGAGACCTTTCCTACCCCTTCTTTCCCTAATCACTCTCCTGTCAAAAGCTTTTGTGCTTGAATTACTTCCCTGCTGTGAGGGAGCAGCGTTTGGGCACTTGGGAAAAACAGCCTTGAAGAAAAAATAAACCAGTTAATTTTTTATTGACTATTTAATCTTTGGAATACTGAGGGGGCCTGAAAACATTTTATTTTTGACTATTATTGTTATAACTACGCGTCTATTATTTTGGAGAGGGCTTTCTTCATATTTTTTAACGTGAAAAATAAAAAATTTATTAATTTGGGAAAAAAAAGAAAGACCTTATATCCTGCTGAGGACATCTTGTGACGAAAAGTGTTACTGCAACTGTAATTTTTATATGGCTAAGGATGGCTCTGACCTTCAAAAGATGATAAGAGTATCAGCTGTGTGGTGATTTAGTCTATGGAAAACTGGAGGTGAACATTTCTTTGATTTCTACGAAATAGAGCCTTCACTAAAAGATTAAAAAATCTTCTACTATTGATATGGAATCTAACACACAGCTGGACTATGAGCTCATATTGGAAAAAATTCTGGAAGCCACAGAGGATATGAACTCTTACTTCCAAACTCTGATGGATCAAATTATAGACCGAAAAACAGTGGAGAAGAAACAGACTGGCGCTAAAGAGATTAGTGAGCAATATGTACAACTTAAAGAGGAACCATGTCAACAACTCAACTATGAAACTACACTGAGAGAAATTGTGGAAACTAAGGAACAAACTAACTCTATACAACTCCAAACGCAATCTATGGAGAAGCTTGATGATCATAGAATAATTTTAACTGAGATGTCTGAAGCATCAACATCAACAGAGACTGACACTCAGATACCAGGTATTGAAAATTGTGATAATGTGGATAAACAACTGGTAAACATAACATGGAATAAAATGGCTTCTATCATCCATAGGCTATTAGAAGAAAGGAAAGAGAACTTTGACCAATTTGAAGCATTGAAGAATATTGACTCTCTAATATTGTGGTTTGATGATGCAGGAATTTTATTATGGAAACCGATATGGCACAGAAAGAAACCTAGAGTTAGATTTAAAAATGTAGTTTAAAGTTTTATTTAATGGGTTTAAAAAGGCTTTGACTTTTTGATTGATTTAACAACTAATGGAACACGTGAATTTCGCAAGAGGATATCCTTTGTAATAATATTTTGTCTTAGATATGACAATTATTGGACAGATGAACTTTATTTACTGGGTTAAAAAGATTTTGTATAGACATAGATGAATTGATAGAATATATACTTAAGTTAGATAGAAATCTATTTGTTGGTTTGACATTTTTATTTTAAATAAGATAATTATTTTGTAATAGAAGAAGAATTAGAGGGATTGGTAACAAGAGAAGAAATGGTATTAATGAAGAAAACCAAAGAATATTACTGTGGGAATAAAAAAAAAAAAGGACACCCGAAGTGTTAATATTATGTCTATTTAAGGCTAATTAAAATATGGTAATTGTAAGTTAGTAAAGCTTAAAAACAGGACCTGGATCTTTATAACTGAAATGTAAGTGATATTTGATAGGATTGTTTGAAGTTTATGTATAAATATATTAATTTGAATATGCAAGACTATGAGGGAATTAGAGAGGGAATTTTAAATGAATTAATTTGAGCTATATACTTGTGATTGTTCTTTTGAATGTTTGATATACCCACCTCCACGGTGTTTCCTAAGCACTTTATGTAACCCTTCTACCCCTATAAAAATCCAATAAAATGTATTTTTTTTTTAAAAAAAAAAGATGTTGAAGAGCACTGGCCCCAGAACAGAGCCCTGGGGCACCCCACTGCATACTTCCCTCCATGTAGATGCAGTTCCATTGAGGACCGCATGCTGAGTACAGCCGGTCAGCCAGCTACGAATCCATCTGGTGGTGATGCTGTCTAACCCACATTTTTCTATCTTACCAAGTAGTAGGTTGTGATCTTCAACATCTTCATCAATGATTTGGATGAGGGGATAGATGGGGAACTCATCAAATTTGCAGACGACACCAAGCTGGCAGGAATAGCCAACACTCCAGAAGATAGGCTTAAGATACAGAAGGATCTTGACAGACTTGAACATTGGTGATATCTAACAAAATGAAATTCAATGGTGAAAAAAGTAAGGTTCTACATTTAGGCAAGAAAAACCAAATGTACAGGTATAGTATAGGTGGTACCTTGCTCAATAGTAGTAACTGTGAGAGGGATCTTGGAGTCCTAGTGCACAATCACTTAAATATGAGCCAGCAGTATGCTGCAGCTGCCAAAAAAGCCAACACAGTGCTAGGCTGCATTAACAGAGGGATAGAATCAAGATCACGTGAAGTATTAATACCATCTTACAATGTCTTGGTACGGCCACACTTGGAATACTGCATCCAGTTTTGGTCACCATGATATAAAAAAGATATTGAGACTCTAGAAAGAGTACAGATAAGAGCAACAAAGATCATTAGGGGACTGGAGGCTAAAACATATAAGGAACAGTTGCTGGAATTGGGTATGTCTAGTTTAATGAAGAGAAGGACGAGGGGGGACATGATAGCAGTGTTCCAATATCTCAGGGGCTGCCACAAAGAAGAAGGAGTCGGGCTATTCTCCAAAGCACCTGAAGGCAGGACAAGAAGCAACGGATGGAAACTAACCAAAGAGAGAAGCAACATAGAACTAAGGAGAAACTTCCTGACAGATAGAACAATTAATCAGTGGAACAACCTGCCTCCAGAAGCGGTGAATGTTCCAACACTGAAAGTTTTTAAAAAGAGACTGGACAGCCATTTGTCTGAAATGGTATAGGGGTTCCTGCCTGAGCAGGGGGTTGGACTAGATGACCTACAAGGTCCCTTCCAACTTTATTATTATTATTATTATTATTATTATTATTATTATTATTATTATTATTATTATTATTATTATTATTATTATTATTATTATTATTATTATTATTATTATTATTATTATTATTATTATTATTATTATTGTTGTTGTTGTTGTTGTTGTTGTTGTTGTTGTTGTTGTTGTTATAACATTTAGTTGATCTGAACCATGGATCCTATGGGGAACACTAGGAAGAAAAAAATATTAAAATGGAATCCTTTATTTATATTGCTCTAACAAGACCTGAGACCAAATAGTTGACAAATATGTTCCTTTTCTCCCCAGAGTGCTCTTCTATCATCAGAGTCATATCATCAGATTTTTTTTAATTGAATGCTTTCTTCCTGACAGTCTTTTTCAGATAAGACTATAGTTCTTCCATATCTCTAGGCATAACTATTGGCATCTTTCCAAGTATGCTGTCTATTCTGACACAATAGACTGCAGATGTTTGCAAGATGTTTCAAATAAGCAATAAATAGGCTTCTTTGTCAGCGTTCACCTTTTCTGTTTTGAATAGTCCTACCTGACATTTAACAAAATTCATATGCAAAAAAATGTCTTTTCTCTAAATGCTTAGTTTCCTTCCAGAAATCTGTAATGCAAGCCAGACATAGGGCAATGGTGTATTGTCTTGGAAAGTTAGAGAATCAGATTTAGTGTGCATGAGCCACATATGCTACAGGGTATTATTTCAGAGCACATTGTTTTATGGCACAACAGAACAAACTGTATCTAATATACACATTCCATTTTTAATTTTTTTACTTCCTGTTACAGATCTGAAGAGAAGCAGGGATATGATAACATTTTGCTCAGTCATCTGCCTAATTAGTGCTAACTAGCCAAACTAAAAGTTTATGGTGAAAACTAAGACTATTTTAAAAAGTTTAATTGTTCTAAAATTATATGGACAGGGTTATATTAATTTTTAAAATATCCTCTTTGTAGTGAAGCAAATGCATTGTACTTTAAAAATAATAAATGAATTATAAAACAGCTTGACTTACAAATATGTAGAGGAACTCTAAATTGTGCATGACTAATCAACAATGCAAAGCATTATTTTTAGAATGCAATCATTTTGTTAACTGCATATATAAAATGTATAGGTTTATGTCATTCTTTTTGTTTCCATGCCAATAGCAATCTCTCAAATCAGCTTGTGCACTCACAACAATTTTCCATACAACAGTTAATCTCTCCTAGCTGCTAAAGCCCTTGGAGATATAATACTTTTCTAAGCAACAGATTGTTATTAAAAGCATAATATATTAGTTGCTTGACAAACCCAAACATATGAACATAACATAATTTCACTGGCAAAATAGTTAAATGTGACTTTTAATGTTGTAATAAAAACTCTTCTACACTGACTTTGAATGGACTGAGAATTTACCTCACTTATTTGCCATTCTTATCCCTTCTGACTGGGGAGACTGAATCATTTTGGAATCCAAACCAAATTGTCATTATTTTCATCAAAACATGCTTTCATATCTACATCCCCTTCTCCAAAGAATAAGAAGTTACAGTGACAAACTGTAGAAAAGCATATTTGGGGAAAAAAATACATGGTGGTCATCAGGTGTCTACCAGTTCAGTAGTCCTTTGAGAGATTATCATCCTCAATGGCCACTACATTTTTTTCTCCTGATAGTCTGCTTTGCAGTCAGTGGTGTTTGGGGTCTAATTTTCTCATCAACATGATAAAAACATACATACGAAGAGGCAGACCTTGTGTCACACAGTTGCACAACTTGCCCACAATGTCTTAGAGAAAGAGCATCCAAGCCAAGTACAGTGGTTGCAGAAGCTCAGTTCAAGCCCTACTTTTTTTTGTATGTACTTGAATGTCATGTGCATGTACAAAAGAGAGAGACTTCAAACATGTGCCACAACCATCATCTTGCCTGTTTTGACCTTGAGACTTGCTCTCCCTCATGATGCCACTGCAAAGAGTGGGAGACACAAATTAATTTTGTAGATTCCATAGTCAGTATTTAGAATGTTTATATATATATATATATATTATAAATAAGACAGGTGAATCAATGAACAATGTTTAATTTCATATGAAAAAGCTAATTGTGCACTGCTGGTGAATTATATCTTGCTATATAATTATAATATATTGTTCTTGTTCTTGTCATAGTTCTTATAGTATAGTTTATCTAGTTGAGCCATGCGCTTTTGCCTTTGTATTCTTCTGTTCATTGATATACACTTAAAAGTCTAAAACTTAATTAATTTAGGCATGAATTAATCTTTGGTTTTAATTTCTCTCAACACATAATCATATCTCTTTGCCATCAGAATAAATCTGTAAAATTCACTTCTCCCATGTTCTTGTCTTTTTTGTTAAAGATATTTTATATGATAATTCAAATGAAAAGCATTAAACTCATAAAAAACAATTTTAAAAAGAGTGGATAATGGGAGAAAGAAATTGTAGGGTAAAATAGGAAAAGTTTCTTCTTCTGTTTTCCCAGGAACTCCCCATGTGCTGGACCAGATTGTAGCCAGCTTAGGAATTAAGAACTGTGTTAGAGCATTTAGCGTTTAAAGGGTTAATGCTGTCTCCTTAAGAGATGGCCTCTGGGAAATGTAGTCTAGTTGTTAGTCAGTCCTATATCTTATCTAGTCAGTGGGAGGGGCTTCAAAGTTCATCACAGGATGTCCGGGCTACGTGCCAGGGTTGTAAAATCCTTTGTCTATCACGCTTCATGCACGCATCGACTAGCATCCATAAATATGCCTAGCTGAGATGGAAAATCCAATATTCTTTTACCTGTGAGATGAGTCCAGATTACAATCTACATTCTGGAAGAACTTCTGCAATAACTGTGAGTTACTGTCTTGAGGATACCTGGAATAAAAGTAATCTTTGACTTATTCACCGAGTTTATCTGTCTGTTTCAAGTTGAATCAAGCAGCCTTCTCTGCATGAGACAGAATAGTAAAAGAATAATGCGTGTTTCTCTCTTCGCTTAGAGTAAAAAGAAATATAATCTCCATGTCTCTGGCAAAAAAGTAAAAACGATTTAATTTCTGCTGTAAGAAAGTACCTGCTTGCTACTTTATCTGTCTGCTAGCCAGCGTTTCAAAGTGAAGGAATGTTTCTCCTGGCAGTCTATTGTAACGGAGATGTTTCAACTCTTATCTCATGCCTCATTAAGAAAGACAATATCTCCAGCCGCCTGCCTATCGTAAAGGGACCATTAACTTTTTATCTGCCTGACTAAAGCTGTATCTTTACTCAAAGTGAGGGAATATTGTGTTCACTCTTCTCTAACTTCTAAAAGACTCTATCTTCTTCTGATCCGCCTAACTCGTCATTCCAGTGAAAAGGATTAGCATTCCAGCCTGCTTGTAAGCCAAAGCATTTAGTTGCTAAAGAACGAGCTAGCTAGCTCACTTTGCATTTGAAGGAAATGAGTGCATGCCAGCCTGCTAACCTTTCATCTGGAAAGACTTTAAACTACAATCCAGCTCACTCTTCTGTGGCAGCAAAGAAACAGCTCAGAGAAACAAAGAAATGTATATAAGCTAACTGCTCAAAGAATTTTGTTTCTTTTGTCTGCACATTACTCAGAGTAGATCAGCAAACTATTGGGAAGCCCCTCTGATTAGCCATAAAAGGGCAATAAAGTAATAAATTGTCAGGGCAACCAAGCAACTGGCTATAGCTGGGTGATAGAGGCCCCCACCTCTGGAATGCCATCAGAGAAAGAAACAAGTAATTCAAACTTGTGTTAAAAGTAGAAGCCAGCCTAGCTCTGGAGAGGAGAATAGAAAACCCAGAGATAGAAAGAAAATATCAAAATTGAGTTTCTTTACAAAGAAGTAAAAATATATAAATTGGTGTCCAATTTATGGGAAGCAAACCTTAAGATCCCAAAGGATTTACAACTCCTTAAAAGGGATAAACAGTGAAAAGCCTATTGCAAGCATAGTCTAATGCAGCAGTGACCCCTGGTGGCCAATCTGCAAATAAAGCCTGAGCCAAGCTGTTTATGTAAAGCTACCCAGTCCCCCCCTAGATCAACTTAAGGAGAAACAAAGCTGCAAATTAACCGTTAATACTGCAAAGCTTCACAGCCCAGGTTGGAATTTTGACTTCGGACAAGCAGATCCTTAAAAATTCCAGAACGGCTTACAGCCTCGTCGTTCTAAGAAGAAAAATTTAGCTGACCCTTTGTTTACAAGTGAAGTCTAGGAGAAGCTCTGCCTGGTGGCAACCTGCAAACAACAAGCTTGCATTTATGTTACCTGCATACAGCACACCCTGGTGGCTGATCTGCAAATAACAGGCTTGTATTTATGCCATGCAAGTAGCACCCCCTGGTGGTTACAGAAGGAACTTCACTGAAGCCTTTACCCACGCAGACAGTGCCAGCGCCCCCTGGTGGTTAAAGAAGGAACTTTGCCAAAGCCTTTACCCATGCAGAAAGCACCCCCTGGTGGTGAAAGAGTGAAATTCACTGAATTCATCCAAAATAGCTAGGAAATCTCCCGAGCCTGCCCCAGCCATGGCGGAGTGTCCTATTGGTCCAGGAGAGCTGGTCCAACCAACCAACCTTGGAGAGCTGGTCCAACCAACCATCCTTGGAGAGCTGTTCCAACCAACCAATCTTGGAGAGCTGCTCCAACCAACCAACTTTGGAGAGCTGCTCCAACCAACCAACCTTAGAGAGTTGCTTCAACCAACCAACCTTGGAGAGCTGCTTCAACCAACCAATCTTGGAGAGCTGCTCCAACCAACCAACCTTGATTTGTACACAGAACCTGATGTCCAAGCTTCAGTGAGGCCAAAGACATCTCAGAAACCCTATGATCTGAGGCCACAAAGAAAGCCTACAGAAGTCATGCAGTCGAGCTTGATGGAGAAATGGACTGTGCTCCATCAATGCCATGAGAGATACTGGGAGAAATTACAGAAACTCTGCGAAGCATCCAAAGAGGAGCTTTCTCCCGAACGCAGTCTCTCATTGAAGGAGTTTTTCTTAAAATGGAAAGACTATGAACGTCGCCTCATAGACATCCATTCGCAGCTAGGAGATTCGACACTCAAGGAGGAAGTGCAACATCTCAAGCTGATAAACGGGGAACATGAGAAACTCCTTCAGAACTGTAGGGAGTCTCTTCAGGCCAAACTTCAGGCAAAGGACACCCCAAGTGAGAGGACCGAGTCTGAAGTGTCACACCGTTCGCATGTATCATCCCAGCGATCACATGCAGCTTCCGCTCACGTCTCTAAAAAAGCTTCACTCTCTCGTTATAAATCACCATGATCTCAGGCGCATTCAGTCTCAGGAGCCTCCCGTCACTTCAAAGCATCTTCTTGTCATAGCCATACTTCCTGAGTCTCCAGAGCAGAGAGCCTGGCCGCTGAACTTGCGCAAGCATGAATCGATGCCACAGAGACAACCGCAGTTTTATGCATCACAAGGGAAGAGCAACTGATAAAGGAAGAAATGGCTATACAAGAGGAAGAAATTGCTAAACAAGTGGCAGTAATGGCTAAACGAAAAACAGAAAGGGCTAAAGCTCAGGCCAGGCTTGAGTTTCTGCAATGAGAACGGGAGGCAGCAGGAAAAGTGGCAAGAGTTGCAGCCTTACAGGCGGAGGCTGAAGGCACTGCCTTCATGCACAATTTGGAAGGGCTAGAAGTTGTAAACCCGCATGACCACGTGCAGGCCTATGTTGACGAACAGAGCGCGATACGACATGAGCAAGCAGGAAAGCCGTGGTTGCCCACAAATCTCCCAAGACCAAGTGGACAAGAAGGAGAATCTCAACCACCAGATGTGAAAACCAGCCAGAAAGCCAACATCACACCATCTGAATCACGAGACCCCTCCTTCGGTCCATCAGCAACAACGAATACTCCTAAGCAGGAGGGCACACAAGGAGCTGTGATTCCTAAGCTCAACGCAAAGGCAAAAGAATTCCAGCCAGACCTTCAAAGCCCCTCGTCTGCACCACGGGAAGCTACCCTTAACAAGAAGTATTCTGAAGAAAACTGCCAGCCGTCTTTGGTCCATCCCCCTGCTCTTGGGAGTAATGCTTATGAGGATCAATGAAAGGCAGCCAGTCTTGCTCCTGATGACCTCAACACCGTACCAACCCAGCTTGACAGCAATACCTGCACAACACCAATGGGTCCTCCAACATCCTGGAGAAGAAGGTTGGATTTAGGAAAGTACAAGGTCTGCTTCAAATGCTGTGAGTCTCTGGAACACGCGGCCAAAGCTTGCACAGCTAAGGGGAAGTGTCACCCAAGCAAGAGTGACAGACACCCAGGAGCCCTGCATCCAGACTCTAAGCAGCTACAACAAACAACTTCTACTCCTCCTCCAACCAAGGAGCCTCAGCATGGCTCCGAAGTGCACCCAGAGGTGACCGTCAAGGTTAACTGCATGTCAGTATGTAACGACTCACCATTTCCAAGTGAACCCCCAAGTGAAGAGATGCCTTTCACAACATGCACTGTGCCACAGAGCATGGCGGGGAAGAAAGTCACTGGACTCTGCATCCAGTTGTTAGATGGGAGTTCACAGTCCCTATTGCCGCCATTGCTAGAATCGGATGCCTTACTCCACGTCCAGTCGTTAGATGGGAGTTCACAGTTCCTACTGCCACCATTGCCAGAATCGGATGCCTTACCAGATGATCGCAGTCAAATTCCAACACCAGAGGTAGCACGCACCATACCTCACCTGAAGCACATGGCTAATCACCTTCCTGCCCTAAATCCTGAAGCTGAAATCTTGCCTCTTTGGGAGTAGATGCCCCTGACACCTTTGCCTACCATGGAATGGTCAGAGGCCCAACAAGCCCCCCAATTGCCTTTAAAATGGAACCTGGATGGGTCATCCCAGGAACAGTCTGTGTTGACCAGCTACAAACTCCAACCCAGGTGAATAGCTCAACGACCTCCATTCTCAGTAATGGGAGAGCACCCCACCTGAAACCATGGCAAGAACACTTTACGCTTGCGACAACCAAACCCATTTTGGGAGCGACAGTGTTCCAGACCAGCAAAAATCACAATGATGTAGCCTTGTTGATAGAGGACAAAGAATTTCTGCAGCTACGTGCACTCTCCCAGAGCACCACAGACTGGGACGAGCCGTGTCCACCAGAACAGAAGCAAGACTGGGAGACGTGGCGTACATTCCTAAGTTGTCTCCAAAGCATCCACGCTCAATGCAAGTATGTCTCCATCTCACCTGCTGCCATACAAAAGAAAGAATTGCATAACTTCTCAGATGCATCAATGAAGGTGATAGTAGCTGTGGGATACATCAGAGTCTACAGCGGGGAGAGTTACAATGTCGGTTTCATTATGGGAAAGGTGAAACTGGCACCACAACAAGGTCACACCATACCCAGATTAGAGCTCTGCAGTGCCGTTCTGGCTGTAGAACTCGCAGACATAATATCAAAAATGATAGACCTTGAGCTGCAATCCACCACCTTCTACATGGACAGCAAAGTGGTGTTGGGCTACATCCACAACCAAAGCAGATGCTTCTACGTCTATGTAAGTAATAGAGTGGAAAGAATCAGAAGATCTTCAAACCCAGAGCAATGGCAATATGTGCCAACAGATCAGAATCCAGCGGACCAAGCTACGTGGTCCATTCCTGCATCACAGTTGGCAGACTCAGTTTGGCTAAAGGGTCCTGAGTTCTTGGTTTGTCTAGACAGCCAGATGACACAGACTCCAGAACATCACAAACTTCTAGACCCAGATCAGGACGGTGATGTCCGACCTCAGGCACCCAACAAATCACTCAGACAGGGCGAGAAAAATGACCATCCAGATTGTCTGCTTGTCTACAAATATCAAGGGGACAGAGAAACCGTCTCCTTATCATTTCCTAGAACCAACTCGCTTCGAACACTTCTCCAGATGGAGACCTCTCATAGTAGGCATAGCAGTGATCGTTCATCTGCATTGCGAGATGAGCTTCCCAGACAGCTGTCTCCAGGCTGAGAGAGGGATTCTTCGAAGTGTGCAGCAAGACACATACCCACTGGAATTTGAATGTGTGGAAGCTAAAAATGCTACCCCAAAGTCTAGTTCACTGCTGAAATTGAACCCGTTCCTGGATAGTCATAATGTACTTCGAGTAGGAGGGCATCTAGATAAGGCTGAAATAGCGTCAGACATCAAACACCCTATCATTCTTCCTGCACGTCAACATGTCACGCCCCTGGTAGTCCAACACTACCACGAAACTGTCTACCATCAAGGCAGACACTTCATAGAAGGTGCTATCAGAGCGGCTGGATTTTGGATTGTGGGAGCCAAAAGATGCATTGCCACAATTTTGTACAAGTGCCTGCATTGCCGCAAACAACAAGGTGCAACACAACACCAGTTGATGGCTGACCTGCCACCGGAGTGCCTTAGTCCATCGCCGCCATTTACCAACATAGGCCTAGATGTATTTGGACCTTGGTCCGTGTCTGTTCATCGGACCAGAGGTGTCCAAGCCAACAGCAAACGTTGGGCCGTTCTTTTCACATGTCTTAGCATTCGAGCGGTCTACATTGAAGTCATCGAATCTATGGACACTTCTTGCTTCATTAACGCTCTAAGAATGTTTCAAGCCTACAGAGGCCCAGTTAAAGTGTTTAGATGTGACCGTGGAACTAACTTTGTAGGAGCCTGCAAGGAACTGCAGATTGATGAAGGCATTCTCCCGACTCGGCAATTGACAAGTACCTAAAGCCCCAAAATTGTGTATGGACATTCAATCCTCTCCATGCATCCCACATGGGAGGAGCATGGGAGTGCATGATTGGTGTATCCCGCAAAATCCTGGACTCTATGTTGACAAAGACACCCACGCTGACACATGAGGTCCTCACTACCCTCATGGCAGAAGTAGCAGCCATCATCAACTCTCGACCTTTGGTTCCAGTTTCTTCTGATTCTGAAAATCCAACTATCCTCACCCCAGCCGCCTTGCTGACCCAGAAGACAGGTGGCTGGCCAGCACCATTAGGGAACTTTGTTCCCAAAGACATGTATAAACAGCAATGGAGACAAGTTCAACTGCTGGCCAACACCTTCTGGAAGTGCTGGAAGCAAGAATACTTGTCTACCCTTCATCGTTGCAAATGGAAGACCAAAGAGCCTAACCTAGAAGAAGGAGACCTTGTCTTGCTGAGAGACAAGGACGCACATTGGAACTCTTGGCCCATGGGACTTGTGTACCAGGTCCTACCCAGCTCCGATGGACTAGTTCATCAAGTTGAAGTCCAGATCGTGAAGCCACATGAGTCAGATCGTGACTCAAAGACTCTCGTGAAGAGGCTTTACACCAGACCGATCACTGACTTGGTACTGCTGCTGAAGAAGACCAAACTCAAAGATTGATCCTCGAACTGTGTATATTGTGTTTACCTCATAATTGCATTGTTTGATGTAATGCCTTGTTTATCTCAGTTATAGTTATGCATGTTTTATATTTACCTTATAGTTATGCATGTTTGATACCATGTTTTGCTTATTACAGTCAATAGTCAGTTAGTAGTGAAAATTACATGTTTGATGCTATGTTTTTTTGTTTATTCTAATTAGTTAATAGTGGAAATTGTATATTTCCAAGTGGGGAGTGTGCTGGACCAGATTGTAGCCAGCTTAGGAATTAAGAACTGTATTAGAGCATTTAGCATTTAAAGGGTTAACACTGTCTCCTTAAGAGATGGCCTCTAGGAAATGTAGTTTAGTTGTTAGTCAGTCCTATATCTTATCTAGTCAGTGGGAGGGGCTTCAAAGTTCATCACAGGATGTCCGGGCTACGTGCCAGGGTTGTAAAATCCTTTCTCTATCACGCTTCATGCACGCATCGACTAGCATCCATAAATATGCCTAGCTGAGATGGAAAATCCAATATTATTTTACCTGTGAGATGAGTCCAGATTACAACCTACATTCTGGAAGAACTTCTGCAATAACTGTGAGTTAATGTCTTGAGGATACCTGGAATAAAAGTAAACTTTGTATGACTTATTCACCGAGTTTATCTGTCTGTTTCAAGTAGAATCAAGCAGCCTTCTCTGCATGAGACAGAATACCCCACTATCCCATAGATCACCTGTCTTGGTATAAGATTTTGAAACTTTGATAAGGTTCACATCACTCAAGGTTAATCTCAAGCCTAATAGTTGTAGGATGCACTCAGTGGTGGGATTCAAATACCTGAACAACTGTTTCTCTTATTGGATGCAGGCCTGGGCCTCCGAGGTCTAGAACAACTTCCAGAAGTGGCATCCATACACTTCCAGTGGGCCATTATAGGCCTGAGAGGCCTCCTCCAGGTCTCCGAGGCCTAGACTGGACTTCCGGAAACAGTGTGCATTCAGCCAGTTCTCTGAACTCAGCAAAATTTAGCTACCGGTTCTACCGAACCAGTGCAAACCGGCTGAATCCCACCACTGGATGCCACCACTGAATTCCCTAAACCCCAAGGAATTCTTAGTGAAGCCCTGGGGAACTATGAAATTTAAATCAATCATCAAAATTAGCCAACCTCAAAATTCTCCCCAAACTTGTCAGAGAAAGTGATTTCCTGCCATTTGAGAAGTTTGGTGGGAGAAGAAACAAAAACAGGGGAATTCACTAATTGCTTTCTTTAACTTGTCTCACAGTGAATTTGTAAAGACAGCACCACCTCATTCTCAGTACTGAAGCAAAATAGAAGTTGGGGATGAACAATTATTTCTGGCATACTTTTTCTGTGAATTCAAGGATGGAAGAATACACATTAACATGGCCTTGAGGAAGAGTTCTCAGCTTTATTCATATTATGTGACAGATGAGGCTGTAAAGTAAGAAATTTGCCAGGAGAAACTAGGGAATTTGAATATTAATATAGTCTTGTATTTGTCATGTATCATGATGATTAAATTTACAGTCCAATCGTGCAAAAAAAAGTCACACTATGTTCAATTGAACTTCCTTCTTTCAAAAGTATGCTTAACCAAGATGCATGGTTTGAGGCAGCCCTAAAAATACTCCAAAATTTCTTACCAAATTGTAATTTTTAATGAGAAAATTAAATTGAAATTATTAAATATCTAACTGGAAAATAATTGAGTGCATTTAATTTTAATTAGATTTGAAATGTGAATCAAATGTAGTTTTTGCCCTGGCTCTCCCCACTAGTTTTTGAGTAGAGCACCAGCATTTATATCAAGGCCAAAGCTGAAAAATAAGAGTGCACTTCTAGTGTTTAGATAGAACATCAGCTGTCTACGGTTCACTTCCAAAACAAAACTGTTTCTGTATCTGTTAAATATTTGTAAATTCACAGTAGAAAGAAAATATTGAATGTACAATTATGAAAATACTTTTTGTCTGCTACTGCCTTCACTTCACTATCCCATCCCACTGGATGGGTAGAAACATCTGGAAATAAGAGATTGGTTTATAATCTTTAGATTTGATTGGTTCAAGTGAAACAAATGAAAAAAGTCAATATTTTTTATATTCTAGGACAGTGGTTCCCAACTTTTTCTATACCCTGCACCCATAGAACGCTTCTGATATATTCTCGCACCCCTTACAAAAGTTCGAAATAACAGCAACAAATTATGCATATACGCTATAATTTTGAAAACCCAAGTTTTCGCACCCCCTGGAATATCATCTCGCACCCCCAGGGGATGTGAGCACCCCTGGTTGAGAACCCCTGTTCTAGGATCTTGATAAAATACCTAGCTTCAGTTTTAACCATATTTTTAATTCATATTTTTTATTTGCTCTATGCCAGTGGTGGCGAACCTATGGCACGCGTGCCAGAGGCGGCACTCAGAGCCCTCTCTGTGGGCACGCGTGCCATGCCCTGGAGATGGCAACTGTCCCTCTTCAACCAGCCGCCCGCTAACTCGCCAAGGTCCCACGTGGCCGGATGCATCCCAGCACCCATGCGCTCGCTGGCCTCTGTGTGTGGGGGTCGATGGTGTCAGGCAGCAGCCGCCCCGGCCCCTGCCTTGCCTTGCCCTGCGACAATGGCACCCCCACCCCGCCCTGCCTCACCTTGCCTCACCCCGCAGGACAAGCCTCCTGCCAGAGACCCCCTGGATCTCCCCCAACCCTGTCCGGCCCCATGCGTCCCTCCCCACGAGCAACATCAAGGTGATTATGCCCACCTTGGCCACACCCACCCAGTACCATGACCACCACAGCCATGGCCACCCACTGGGCCATGCCCACCTGGCACCCGGCAATAAATAAGTGGGTTTTGGGTTGCAGTTTGGGCACTCGGTCTCTAAAAGTTTTGCCATCACTGCTCTATGCAGTTTCAGTCACCTAATGAATAAGTGAAGCTGTAAAACCTCTAAACCAGATGCTTAAATTCAGTTACATTGGACTTAATATGTATAGCAGCAAATCATAGATGTTGACCTGCAATTTATTTTATGTTTTGCCCTCCAACTCTTCAATCCTTGTAAGATATATGGGGATACAAGCAGTTTCATCACAATTCATATCTTATTCATGGTTGGAATTTTCTATATCTCTACCTGTCATGTTAGATGCAAATTTGTTGTGTTGAAAGTGTATTATTACAAATCATAATAATCTCACTCTTCTAAGTAGTCAGTGCAAATAGGAAGTATAAATATTTTCTTGCCTGCTGCAATGCTGATAAAAATGTATCAAATAGCTGCTTTTGTTGTTAATTGCGAAGTCGTGTCCGACCCATCGCGACCCCATGGACAACATTCCTCCAGGCCTTCCTGTCCTCTACCATCTTCTGGAGTCCATTTAAGCTCACGCCTACTGCTTCAGTGACTCCATCTAGCCACCTCATTCTCTGTCGTCCCCTTCTTCTACTGCCCTCAATCTTTCCCAACATTAGGCTCTTCTCCAGTGAGTCCTTCCTTCTCATTAGGTGGCCAAAGTACTTGAGTTTCAACTTCAGGATCTGGCCTTCTAAAGAGCAGTCAGGGTTGATCTCCTCTGGGACTGACGGTTGATTGACCTTGCAGTCCAAGGGACTGCAGGAGTCTTCTCCAGCACCATAGTTCAAAGGCCCAATTTTCTTTGCGCTCAGCCTTCTTATGGTCCAACTTTCACAGCCATACATTGCAACTGGGAAAACCATGGTCTTGACTATACGTACTTTTGTTGGCAGGGTGATGTCTCTGCTTTTTAGTATGCTGTCTAAAATTTGCCATAGCTTTCCTCCCCAGGAGCAAGCGTCTTTTAATTTCTTGGCTGCAGTCCCCATCTGTGGTGATCTTGGAGCCCAGGAAGATAAAATCTGTCACTACCTCCAGTTCTTCCCCATCTATTTGCCAGGAATTGAGAGGGCCAGATGCCATGATCTTGGTTTTCTTAATGTTGAGTTTCAAGCCAACTTTTGCACTTTCCTTCTTCACACGCATCAAGAGGCTCTTTAGTTCCTCTTCACTTTCTGCCATTAGAGTGGTATCATCTGCATATCTTAGGTTGTTGATATTTCTCCCGGCAATCTTAATTCCAACTTTTGATTCATCTAGCCCTGCCTTTCTCATGATGTGCTCTGCATATAAGTTAAATAGGCAGGGCGACAGAATACAGCCTTGCCGGACTCCTTTCCCAGTTCTCACTGTTGCTTCTTGACCCGCATATAGGTTTCTCAAGAGACAAATAAGATGATCTGGTATTCCCATCTCTTTTTAGAACTTGCCACAATTTGTTATGATCCACACAATCAAAGGCTTTAGCATAGTCAGTGAAGCAGAAGTAGATGTTTTTCTGGAACTCCCTAGCTTTCTCCATGATCCAGCGTATGTTGGCAATTTGATCTCTAGTTCCTCTGCCTCTTCAAAATCCTGCCTGTACTTCTGGAAGTTCTCGATCCACATACTGCTGGAGTCTAGCTTGTAGTATTTTAAGCATAACTTTACTTGCATGTGAAATGAGTGCAATGGTGCGATAGTTTGAACATTCTTTGGCATTGCCTTTCTTTGGAATTGGAATGTAAACTGATCTTTTCCAATCCTGTGGCCACTGTTGAGTTTTCCAAATTTGCTGGCAAATTGAGTGTAGCACTTTTACTGCATCGTCTTTTAAGATTTTGAATAGCTCAGCTGGAATACTGTCACCTCCACTAGCTTTGTTGTTGCTCAGCTTTCCTAAGGCCCATTTCACTTCACATTCTAGGATGTCTGGCTCGAGGTCAGTGACCACCCCATCGTGGTTATCAGGGACGCTAAGCTCGTTCTTGTATAGTTCTTCTGTGTAATTTTGCCACCTCTTCTTAATCTCTTCTGCCTCTGTTAGGTCCCTGCCATTTTGGTCCTTTATCATGCCCATCTTTGCATGAAACGTTCCCTTCATATCTCCAATTTTCTTGAAGAGGTCTCTGGTTCTCCCTATTCTATTGTTCTCTTCTATTTCTTTGCACTGTTCATTTAAGAGGGCATTCTTATCTCTTCTAGCTATTCTCTGGAATTCTGCATTCAGTTGGGTGTATCTTTCTCTTTCTCCCTTGCCTTTTGCTTCCCTTCTTTCCTCAGCTATTTGCAAAGCTTCCTCAGACAGCCATTTTGCTTTCTTGCATTTCTTTTTCTTTGGTATGGTTTTAGTTGCTACGTCTTGTACAATGTTGCGAACCTCCGTCCATAGTTCTTCAGGCACTCTGTCTATCAGATCTAATTCCTTCAATCTATTTGTCACCTCTACTGTATATTCATCAGGGATATGATTTAGTTCATATCTGAGTGGCCTAGTGTTTTTCCCTACTTTCTTCAATTTAAAGCCTAAATTTTGCAACAAGAAGCTCATGATCTGAGCCACAGTCAGCTCCTGGTCTTGTTTTTACTGACTGTATAGAGCTTCTCCATCTTTGGCTGCAGAGCACATAGTCAATCTGATTTCTGTGTTGACCATCTGGTGATGTCCATGTGTAGAGACGTCTCTTGGGTTGTTGGAAAAGAGTGTTTGCTATGACCATCGTATTCTCTTGACAAAATTCTATCAGCCTGTGCCCTGCTTCATTTTGTACTCCAAGGCCAAACTTGCCTGTTATTCCGGTTATCTTTTGGCTTCCTACTTTAGCATTCCAATCCCCCATGATGATAAGAACATCATTTTTTGGTGTTAATTCTATAAGGTGCTGTAGGGCTTCATAGAACCGGTCAATTTCATCCTCTTCAGCACCAGTGGTTGGGGCATAGACTTGGACTACTGTGATATTGAATGGTTTGCCTTGGATTCGCACTGAGATCATTCTGTCATTTTGGGAATTGTATCCCAGTATTGCTTTTCCTACTCTTTTATTGACTATGAAGGCTACTCCATTTCTTCTGAGGGATTCTTGCCCGCAGTAGTATACCTGATGGTCCTCTGAATTAAATTCACCCATTCCTGTCCATTTTAGTTCGCTGATTCCTAAGATGTCGATGTTCAGTCTTGTCATCTCTTGTTTGACCACATCCAGTTTGCCTTGATTCATGGATCTTACATTCCAGGTTCCTATGGAGAAAAAATCTTTACAGCATCGGACTTTCCTTTCACCACCAGATGCATCCACAGCTGAGCGTCCTTTCGGCTTTGGCCCTGTCGCTTCACTCTTTCTGGCGCTACTAGTACTAGCCTTCTGCTCTTCCCCAGTAGCATATTGGACACCTTCTGACCTGAGGGGCTCATCTTCCAGCGTCATATCTTTTTGCCTTTTAGTACTGTCCATGGGGTTTTCATGGCAAAGATACTGGAGTGGGCTGCCATTTCCTTCTCCAGTGGATCACATTTTGTCAGAACTCTCTGCTATGACCTGTCCGTCTTGGGTGGCCCTGCATGGCATAGCTCATAGCTTCATTGAGTTACGCAAGCCCCTTTGCCACGACAAGGCAGTAATCCATGAAGGAGCAAATAGCTGCTACTTGTCTGCAAAAAAAAGAAAAGAATTAACTGGTTTGAATCGGAGATCTCCCTTCCAGCAAGGATTGTTAAGATTGTTAAGAATTTATACTGTGGAAGAGATTCCATCAAAGTTAATATGGAAAGGGGAAAAAGCTATGTTCAAACTATCACATGCATAAGGTGTTCCTCTTGGAAATCATTGATCTTCATGATACCGTAGAGATAAATACATGCTTATATCTACAACATCAATTCCAGCATGGCTGTTAAGCGAATTACCCATGGTCACTAAGCAAGGCATCATGTGATCATGACTTGCAAATCTTCTCTTAACTCTGCAAATGATGATCATATGACCGTGATACACTGAAGCAATCATAAATGTATGCTGCAGAATCTTGATCACGTGACTGCAGGGATGCTGGAACAGTCATAAGTGCAAGTGAACTGGTTGTAAAGTTACTTTTTCAGTGCCAGCGTAACTTCAAAAGCTGCTAAACAGGGCAGTCAATCAGCAATGAGATCTATCTCTAGTGAGAAAATAGCAGGGTATGTGATATATTCAGCAATGCAATTCATCTTCCCAAAAACCATTTCTTCCCACATGATCTTCCTTAGACCGTTTTTTTTTTTTTTTTTTTTGTGCAGTGGGGGATTCAGACATTGAGGCAATCTTCTGATGGCTGAGTACATATATTTCTGTGGTAACCACACCAGACAAGTCTCTTGCATTTAATGTTTAATAATGCAAACACAGGCACTGCTTGTTGCCTTTAGTAATCTAATTTATCTTCCTCTTAAATACCATTGTGAGTATATTTTGCTTGTAAAAGTAGGCAGGATGTTTTATTGCTATTAATATTGTGACCTTAACGCAGCCTACTCTCAACATAAATCTATCTTGTACTTCTAAATACTGTGGAGTATTCTGCATTATAAGGAGAAAACCTCATCTTGTTTTACAGTAAGGTTTGTAACACATCTGGATTTAAGTAAACAGTTTGTAGCTATTTCTTAGTTTTTATTTATTTAACTTGGTTGATGTATTTGGTGCTTAGTTTAACCTTTAAAAATTAGTTCTCTCTAGGGGAATTGACATATCTTAAATCTAAAATTGAATTATTATTTTAGAAATAATAAATTTATAATTCATATTTCCTTAAAGAAAAGGTTAGAACATTAAAAAAAAAATGTTCCCAGGCCCAAAAGGGTTTGCAATCTAGGAGATTTGAGTAATTGAAAAATACAAGAAATAAAGGACACAAAAAGTTAAGAAAAATAAAATAGCATTTCATATAGAAGAAAATTAAAACTGATTAGAAGAGTACACTTAGTAAACCCCATTCTATTCAGTGTGGGCTTTTCCCCTCAGTAATGTATTTTGGAGTGCAGCCATAGAACACAAGCCTTACCGCCTTGCAAAGAAGCAATTAGCCCTTACCCTTTTCTGTGTCAGCTATGTTTTCTTAGAAGTAAGTCTCATTCTATTTAGTGGGCATAAATCTTACAGTGGCCATATTTAGATGAACTGACTGATCCAACATGTGTGTGCGTGTGTGTGTGTGGAGTCGTGTGTGTACCTTTGAGTAAGTTTAGACTCCTTGACATCCTGGACTCAAGTTTTCTTGACAAGGTTTTTCAGAAGTGATGCCATTGCCTCCTTCCTAAGGCTGAAAGAAGGAGACTGGCCCAAAGTTACCCAGCTGACTTTATGCCCAAGACAGGACAAGAAGTCATAGTCTTTCAGTTTCTAGCCAGGTGCTTTAACCACTACATCAAAGTGGTTCTTGTTCCATTTAGCAGTTCATTATTATACTTCCCCAACTGAAGCATGAACATGCCCTATAAACCATTTTTTTTAATGCCATGTCCTTATGATGTTGATTTCGTCTTATCTGACATTATCTCATCCTCAGCACAAAACAAAGGGAATATAAAGTTATCTTTAGCTGGTCCAGTTTTGAACCATTCTTTCCTGTTTCTCCCAACTTGGGACATAATTTAGAATGCTTGGTCAGCAATACAGTTGACAACGTGGTCAAGGATTGGGATCTGCCCAACTCCTGTTGGTTATTTTATCTTGCTGAGCGTGTTTTCCAAGGTCATCTCATTTTATAAGAAAAAAGTTCAATTCTTTCAAACTGTACTTTCCCAATGAATCCTTCAAATTCTATAGCTGATTCTCAACTCAGAAACCTGAATCAGTACAAACAGTATTTCATTAGTGGAATGTAAGTAAGAAAGACTGAATATGGTATGTTTCTAGTGTTTTAAATTTAGACCACAACATCCTTACTTCTGCAAATGTGAAATATTAATAAATCTTACGGTAATAATACTTGCTTGCTAGCCTTCCAAACAGGAAAATTTGGGAAATATAGCTTTTTTCCCCAAGAGATTTCCAATCACAATAATCAGCACAATGGGATCAAAGACTGACAGATTAAAAACTCAGTTCCTCCCTTTCTCTGCTCCTATTGCTATAATAAATTTATCAGTTAAACAGCCACCTCTCCTTGCTTCTTTTGTCATTTATAGCAGGAAATGAATGCAAAGACCTAGTAACTAAAGAGATGTTCTAAATGTTCCTACAATCTCTATTAATTCTGAGCTGTTTGGTTTTAAAATAGTTCAAAGCATGGCTGAAGTTAGGAGTGGGGATGTGAGGTAAAATAACAAAAAGCTCTTGCTACAGTGGGCAACCATCCCCCCATTCCTGGTCTGCTCTTAATCAGTTTCAGCTTCTTCTGAAAGAACACTAACCAGACAGAACACAGTCCTCTCTTGTTTTCCTGTGCTACTGTCAGCCAGATTTCCAGATTTCCAGCTTGCAGTTTGTTGCTTGCTTGCCTTGGCTGCCATAGTAAGGGGGAGGCTGTTTGTTATTTGGGCAGGGGAAGTGAGCTGGTGTGAAATATTCTCATGAGAAATGGAAGGGAGGATTGTTCCCTGTCAACAGAGTGGAGATGTTTAAACTTTACCAAGGCCAACAGCCCTGGGCCTTCAGAGGCACACATCATCTGCTGAAGAGGGTTTCTAATAGCATCATATTGGATGTTGATTGTCCTGCCTGGTCTGGGCCTTGTGGGGAGGGCTATGGGAAACATTCACTTCATTTGTGTGGTTTTTATTCAGATCCTGCCTTGCTTTTGCTGCTATCAGTTCATTCTTAGTAAAAGTACCTCTTCTCTAAATCCATGGAGTTGGGGGTTTTCTTTCTTAGGATTTGAACAGAGGCACAACTGACAGCTACTTCTCTAGCACCTGTCTTTTGGACTATCTAACATCTGCTGGTGGGTTAATTTCCTTCTTCATCTACTTCACTAGCAGCTACTGTCATGGTTGGAAGGCATGGCAGAAGAACCTGTCACAGCTCAGTCTTTATCTACCTAGTCTTCAGTGTGTAAGTCCTTAAATACCTTCAGAGTAAAATGTAAGTAAGGGAAGCATCATTCGCATTTTTATTGAGGCAAAGATTCAAAGTAGCCAGTTTGATGATTGCATATTTTTTCCTGATTTCTCATGGGCAGTAGAATGGATTTTAACCCAATCATCTGCCTGTACCTAAGTTAGAACTAGGTACAGGTAGTCTTTTGAAAAACTCCAACCAATTTGTGGACAGAGAAGGCAGATGAATGATTTCTTTGAATTTATGAGAGGAAAGAAAAAAAATTGAACAATGAATGACAGAATAGTCTCTCTCACACATATTTTGGCCACCTAATTATTCAATAAGTACAGGAACACCATCCTTCCCAATGACAATTTATCTTTTTTTTTTACTTCTGTGGAGGAATTTTAAAGCAAATTAGTTTATATAACATTATATGACAGTTGGTACAGAGAAAAAGGACAATTTATCTGTCTGACACTTTTTTTAAAAAAAGAATTTTATTAGATTTTATAGGGTTAGGAATAAAATAGGGTCTGGATTGGGGTTAGGGTTTAGGCTGGGGTTGGAGTAGGGATTGGGATTAGGACAGGGTTAGGGTTAACATTGGGGTTATCCCCCAGTAACATTTTCAATATTTAGCAAACAGAATATTGTCTGGGTACATATGTATAGTTAACAATAATTAATATAGTAATAGATAACAGTAGTAAGTATGATTGGTTATCATAGACAGTATTAATTAATCAATCCATAACATTCTTCTTACTAGTATGTATTCAAAATAACATATCACATTCTTTTCTCCCTAATTCGTTTTCCTAGCCATTGATAGAAATTATCCCATGTTCTAAAGTAAACAATCTTCTTTCTCTTTAATCTCTAAAGTCAATCTATCCATTTCTGCACATTCTAAAATTTTCTTGATTAATACTTCTTCAGTTGGTAAATTTTCATTTTTCCAATATTGGGCGAATGCAATTCTCGCTGCTGTTAATACATGTAATATTAAATATTCGCTCTCCTTCTCATAATTAGCTGCTAATATTCCTAACAAAAACAGTTCTGGTTTAAAATCTATCTGTTTTTTAGTCATCTTTTCCAACCACACATGTATCTTAATCCAAAACTTTTTTGCTTTAGGGCATGTCCACCAGATATGATAATAAGTACCTGGCCTTTGTTTACATTTCCAACAGTTACTTGAAGTATTTTTAAACATTTTTGCTAATCTCACTGGTGTCATATGTCATCTATAAAACATTTTGTACAGGTTTTCTTTATATGACACTGCTTTAGTTAATTTAATATTTCTATCCCATAGTTTTTGCCAGTCTTCCAAGTCTATAGAATATCCAAAGTTCTTTGCCCATGTTATCATTGTTTCTTTTACTTGTTCTTCTTCCATCTTTAAATTTAGCAGAAATTTATAAAGTTTCTTAATCAACTTTTCATCTGTTTTTAGCAATATTTGATCAAATTCTGTCTGTTCTTTATAGAATCCCGTTGTTTTCTCATCTTTTTCATATCTCGTTCGAATTTGCAAATATGGCCACTATGCTAAATCAATACCTTGTCATTGTAAATCCTGTCTATCTTTCAGTTTTCCTTCATTATCCAAGATATCTTTATAAGTCACGACATTGTCATAGTTAATTAAATTTGGGTCAGCAAAAGCTTCCATTGTTGAAAGCCATTCAGGTATCTTAATATAAATTTTCTCTTTTATTCTTTCCCATTCTAAAAGAAGTGCATTCCTTATAAAATGGTTTTGAAAATATCTGTGTATTTTATTCTTCCCGTACCACAGAAAGGCATGCCAACCAATCTGCAGGTCATGCCCCTCTAGGTATAATAGTCTTTTATTTCTAAGCGTTATCCATTCTTTAAGCCTTGTTAAAACAGCTGCTTGATAATATAATCTCCAATCCGGGAGTCCAAATCCTCCACTATCTTTAGCTTCTTGTAGCATTTTCACTTTAATTCATGCTTTTTTCCCTTGCCAGATAAATCTCAATATTGTTGCATTCAGGTCATAAAAAAAAACTTTCCCCAATTTTACAGGAATCGTTTGGAATAAGAAGAGTATTTTTTGTAGGATATTCATTTTCACTGTAGCTATTCTTCCTAACATTGACAGTTGGAGATTTTTCCAATTTTCCAAGTCCAGTTTTATTTATTTTAACAATCTTTCATAGTTATCTTCTTTTAGTGTTACACATCTTGCTGTTAAATAGATTCCCAAGTACTTAACTTTTTTTAACTATTTGCAGATTTGTCTTTTTTTAAGTTGACTTTTCTGTTTATCTGTTAAGTTCTTTGTCAATACTTTAGTCTTTTCTCTATTTATTTTCAGACCTGCCACTTCTCCAAACTTTTCTATTTTCTCAAACAATTTAGTGCATGTTTCAAGTGGCTCCTCCAATATAAAAACCAAGTCATCCGCAAAAGCTTGTAATTTATATTTTTCATCTTTTATCTCCAATCCTTTAATTTCTATATCTTGTCTAATGTTTCTATTCAATACTTCCAATGTTAACATAAATAACAATGGGGATAATGGACATACCTGTCTTGTACCTTTTTTAATGTTAAAATCCTCTGTATAGTCTCCATTTAGAATTATTCTAGCAGTTTGTTTATGGTAAATTGTTTGGATTGCATTTATGAAATTTTTCCCAAAATCCATTTCCACCAATTGCTGGAACATAAATTGCCAATTTAGATTATCAAACGCTTTTTGTGCATCAAGGAATATTAATGCCATCTGTTTCCCTGGATGGATTTCATAGTATTCTAGCACATCAAGGATCATTCTTAAGTTATTTTTTATCTGTCTTTTAGGTAAAAAGCCGTTTTGATCTGTGTGTATAAATTCAGTCAAGAATTTCTTAATTCTTCCTGCCATTATCGAGGCAAAAATTTTATAATCCACATTTAACAGCGATATTGGTCTATAATTTTTTATTTGTGTAAGATCAGTGTCTTCTTTAGGTATTAAGGTAATGTTAGCTTCAGTCCACGACTTTGGTATTTTAGCCTCCAAAACAATTTCATTACACAGTTCTTTCAAAGTCGGACTTAATACATCTTGTAATGATGTATAAAATTCTGCGGGAAGTCCATCTGGGCCCGGAGTATTATCCTTCTTTTGCCTTTTTATAGCTTCTATGATCTCCATCATTGATATTTTTCCATTTAATATATTTTGAATATTCTCCAGAATTTTTGGCAAGTCTGCTTCTTTTAAGTACAGCTGTATTTTTTCTTTAGGAATTTCCTCTGCCTTGTAGAGTGTCTCGTAGTAATCTTTGATTATTTTTTTCATTGCGTCATTTTGGAACTGTAATTCTCCTTTTGAATCTTGTAGCTTATTTATCATTCTTTTTTCTTTTTCTTTTTTCAATCTATATGCTAACCATCTCCCCGGCTTATTAGCTTTTTCAAAGAAATTCTGTTTGGTCCGTTTAATCTGTTGAGCCATTATTTCCATCTCAGCCAGGTTTAATTTATGCTTTATTATCTCCATTTGTTTCCTAAGCACTTTCTTTTGTGGATCTATTTGTAATTCTAATTCCAACTTTCTAAGTTCTTTTCTCAGCTTTAACTGTAGTTGTTTCTTTTCTTTATTCTTTTTAGCAGCATAAGTTATAGCCAACCCTCTAAAATATGCTTTGGCTGTGTCCCATACATTTTGAAGTGATGTTTCTTCCTTTTTATTTATTTTAAAGAAAAATTCTATTTCCTTTGTCGCTAGTTGCAGAAATTCTTTTTTTTTTCAATATAGATTTATTCAGGGACCATCTTCGTTTTTTCTTAATTCCTTTCCAAGTCATTTTTATTGGGTTATGGTCTGCCCAGACATTAGTTTCTATCTCCACATCTTGTGTTATCACTTTCAAGTCCAAAGATGTCCATATAATATCGATTCTAGACCATGATTTATGTCTATTTGAATAAAATGTATATTATAGTTTCTCTGGGTTTTTCTCTCTCCATATGTCTTGGATACAGAATTCTTCCTATCATTTTTGAAAACGCTTTAGGTAGTATATTTCCTCCTTTTCTCCCTTGTTTAGGGCTTTTGTAATCCAAAGTCGCATCTGCTATTGCATTAAAATCTCCCATTATACAAAGATTTTTATAATTTAAATCTACTATTTTCTTATATAGTTTTTGATAAAATTGCTCTTGTTTATCATTAGGTGCATATATTGCTACCATCAGTATCTGTTTTTGATCCATTGTAATTTCCACCATTAGTATTCTCCCCTCTTCATCTGCATAAATTTGTTTAGGGTTCATCTTTTCTTTAATATAAAGGGCTATTCCTCTTTTATTTTGAGATGCAAGTGCGAAATAGAGTTTGCCAATTTTTGGTTGTTCTAAGATTTTAAAGTGTTGTCTCTTAACGTGTGTCTCTTGAAGACAGATTATATCCATTTTTAATTTTTGTAATCATGTAAAAAAAATTCTCCTTTTTGAAGGAGAGTTTAGTCCATTTATATTTATTGATAAAATCCCAGTCTCCTCCATCTCTTTCAATTACATCTAGGTCTCAGTCTTCTAGTCGATCTTATCTGTCTCTGGTCTCTTGGTCTTGCTCCTTCTTCTGAATATGTATTTTTGACTTCTTCCTTCTCTGTTTGCTTAGCCACTCCTTCAACTGCAGTTTCTTCTTGTTTCTTGGGTTCAGGATCGCCTCTTTCCAGAAATGCTCTGTGGTGTCAAAGAACTCCTATGCTTTAAGTGGTATGTCCAATCTGTATCTTTTCATGTCCCAATAGATTAAGATCCCTTCTGGAATCAACCATCTAAAATTCACTCCTTTTTCAGCCAATTTCCTAGTTAGAAACTGGTATTCTCTTTGAGCCTCTCTTATCCTTCTAGGGATTTGTTTGAGAACTACAATTTCTTTTTCTTTATATTTTAACGGCTCATCTCTTACTTTTCTCAGAATCTCATCTCTTGTGAATCTTTTAAGAAATCTAACGTGCACTTCCCTAGGCACTTTATTTCTTCGAGCATAATTTGAATTGACTCTATAGATCTGATCCAATTCTCCTTCCATTTGTACTTTCCCAATTCCTAAAACGTCTGCCAGTAACTCAGTTATCAAGTCTAAAAGATCCTCTTCCTTATCTTCTATTATATTTTGGAATCTTAGAAAATATGAGGCCTTTTCCATTTCTATAACCGCTAACGAGCCTTCTAGTTCTCCATTTATTTGCACCAATTTTTCATTTCCATCTTTTAAGGCTTCTAGTTTCTGGTCAACTTCAACTGATTTATCTTCCATTTTTTGAATTCTTTGCTGATTATCTGTAATCATCTGTTTAAAATTTTCAATTTGGGAATCTATACTGTTAATTTTTTTATTGATTTTATCAATGTCATTTTTCAACTCTTCATGGTTTTTCGTCGAAATTGCCATCTGAGCTGCAATTGCTTGCAAAATTGCTTGAGTGTCTTTCTGGAGAATATCCATCTTCTCTTGCTGAAGCATTGTCGTAATTGATCTCTGATATACTGGACTTGCAGAAGTCAAGGCAGGAGCGGAAGATCCTTTTTTCCCAAGTTTGGATAAATTTGAAGCGCTCATCTTTGTCTTTACTTCATATATTGTAATCCACCAGGTAGCCAAATGGCCAGATTTTATAATCCAATAGGCTCCTATTAATTAGAAGAAGCAATCCATAAAAATAGTTAAAGATAAAAAAGGAAGGAGGAAAAATAAAAATAGCAGCAGGGCAAAAAGAAGGAAAATGAAAAAAAAATGCTCCAAAAGTAAAAAGGAAAAAGAAAAAAGAAAAGAAAAAAGGACAAAAATGCCAAAATTATAATCCACCAAATTCTGTTCTAGGGAATTTCTTAGTATTCAATTTTTCTGAGGCAGCTTATAATAGTCCCAAAACACGCTGTGTTTGTAATCCAGGGAAGTCAGATGGCTCCGAATACTATTTTATTTATAGTTTTAGTCTATCTTGTCTCCAGCAAAGTTTTCAAGGACTTTCAGATAAGCAATGTCTGGACATACAGACAAATTTAATCTAACTAAGCTCAATGGAAGCTGGACATAGCTCTCAGTTTCACCACAAGATGGCACTAGATGTCCATTCCCAGCACATTTGGGAAAAAAATCAAAAGTAAAAGTAAAGATTTAAAAGATTTAAAAAGTAAAAGTTATAATGGCTCTCAAACAAAAAACAAACACAAAAAATCTCTATAGAAGCAGAAGCTTCCCAAATTGCCTCAGACAGCTTTGCAATATAGAAAGTTTTTAGTTTGCCCAAAGCTTAAACCGCCACTTAAGTTCAGGAGGGGGGGATAAGAAGAAAAAAATTCCACCCCCTCCCTAAAAGTAAAGGCTTTGCTCTCGAGCTGTAGAAGAGCTATTTGCCAAACTAGTATCCACATCTAGTGAGAAAGGAAAAAGTATTCTCACCCAGATCAGCTGTTTGCTGCCGCTTTAAGATTCTTCGTCTCCGACGAACAGCTGGTAATGGTGTACCGCATAAATGCGGTCAGCCTTTTCTCCTGCCAGTTCCGAGGGCTCCTTTGGATCCAGCGAGCTGGCTACTGCTGATCCACGGTCTTCAAAGCTTCACCCCTTGGTTGCCACCTCTCTGGGGCGACTTTCAGTCCGATTGGACCCACCGGCAGGCAAAAATTGGACCCGGGGAGAGGAGAATCATTCCCCCGAGTCTATCTTGCAGCGACGTCACCGGAAATGCTGACACTTTTGACCTTTGATTCTCGTCAGTTGTTATCTAGCTGGTAGTTATTTCATCAGGTTACAAAGCAGAGAAACAGAAGAGAAGGATGACTACTCCACTACATCTGTTAAGAAAGCAATCAACCTTTGGCTCTCTTCAATAGTCCTTAGCTGTCAGTTTCAGTTTCTCCATCATTCAAATCTAAAATACAACAACCCCACGATTCCTTTGGTCTTGTTTATAAAGAAATGTATGGTTTTTATTAAAATTTTAATTATAGAGATAAAATAACACTCTGATCCATCTGAATCACAACTTGCTCTAACATGGACAGAAAACCATATTGGAACTATCTATTACCCTGAATCCTTTCAGGAAAAAGATTAGGCAACCCTAATTCCAGAGCATGCATAGGGTTCAAGCTAAGAGATTTATTAAATGATATGAGCATCTGTATTCATTTTCTACTGACTAAATCACATTCCTTTTTTATAAAGTTTTATTAATTATTTTTTTAATAGAGTCATATAATGTTATATAAACTATTCTTTTACCCATGTTAGCACTGATGCTTGATAATATAAAACCCATTCTGGCAAGCCAAACCTCCATTTTCCTTAGCTCCTTGTAGCATTTTCAATTTAATTCTAGCTTTCTTTTCTTGCCAGATACATTTTTGAATTAGAGAGTTTAAATCTTCAAATAATTTTTTCTCCAATTTTATAGGTATTGTTTGGAACAAAAATAGTATTTTTGGTAATATATTCATTTTCACCATAGCAATTCTTGCTAACATCGACAGTTGCAGATTTTTCCAAATCAAGCTTTATTTGATTTAACAATTTAATATAGTTATCTTCTTTTATTGTTGAACATCTTGCTGTCAGATATATTCCCAAGTATTTGACCTTTTTGACTATTTGCAATTCTATTTTTTCTGATAGTTGCTTTTTTATTTATCTGTAAAGTTTTTAACTATCATTTAGTTTTTTCTCTATTTATCTTTAGTCCTGCTATCTCTCCAAATTGTTCTATCTTTTCCAACAGTTTAGGAATCATCTCTAAAGGTTCCTCTAGAATGAATACCAAATTATCTGCAAATGCTTGCAATTTATAGGTTTCACCTTTTATTTTCAATCCTTTAATTTCTGGATCTTGCCTAATATTTCTATTTAAAACTTCCAAAGTTAAGATAAATAGCAGTGGAGATAGTGGACATCCTTGCCTTGTGCCTTTTTGTATATCAAAATTCTTGAATAATCCCTATTTACAATCACTTTTGCTCTTTGTTTCTGATATGTTGTCTGAATTGTATTTATAAAGTTTTGTCCAAAGTCCATTGTTTTAGTTGTTGAATCATAAATTGCTAAGAAACATTATCAAATGCCTTTTGGGCATCTAAAAATACTAATGCCAGTTATTTCCCTGGATGCAGTTTATAATATTCCAATATGTCCAATATTACTCTCAAATTATTTTTTATTTGTCTCTTTGGCAAAAATCCGTTTTCGTCTGGATGTATAAATTCAGTCAAAAATCTTTTCAGTCTCTCAGCTATTATTGAAGTGAAGATTTTATAGTCCACATTTAATAGTGATATCGGTCTATAGTTTTTTATCTGCATCAAGTCTGAGTCCTCTTTTGGTATCAAAGTAACATTTGCTTCTGTCCATGTATTTGGGAGTTTTCCCTCCAATAAAAGTTCGTAACATACATCTTTCAATGGTGAACTTAATGTACCTTGTAAACATTTATAAAACTCTGCCGGGAGTCCATCTGGTCCCGGTGTTTTTTTTTCATTTTTTTATCTTTTTATTGCCTCTGTCAGGTCCATCATTGTTATTTTTTCATTTAACATAATTTGAAATTTTCTGGAATTTTTGGTAAATTATTTTCTTCCATATATTGAGTCATTTTCTTCCATGGAGTTTCTTCCTTAACATACAGTTTCTCATAGCATTCTTTAATTATCTTTTTATTGCTTCATTTTTAAATTGTAAACAGCCTTTTTCATCTACTAAATTGTTTATTGGCTTCCGGTTCCAGTCTGCAGTGCCTGCGGTCATGCGAAGGGTCCGTTCCCTTTGCCGATCAGTTTTCCCCCGCCGGTAGACCCTGGACAGGGTCAAAAGTCACCCTGGAGGGGCGACCACTGCTGGGGCGGACACTTGTTGATTGCGGAGGGAGCGGCAGCTCCCTCCAAGATCCGAGACAGCTCCTCTGGGCCGACGGGGAAAAAATCGGCCATTAACATGGCCGATCACCTAGCTGCTCCAGCCGCAGCCACAAGAACAGCTAAGCATAAAGAACCCCCATGGATGATCCGGGTGAGACCTTTCCTTCCCTCTCTGTACCCTAACTACCTTCCTGTGAAAAGCTTTTGGAATTATTTCCCTACTTTAAGAGAGCAGAGTTCGGATATTTGGGGAAAAGAGCTTGGAAAAACAATTAACTTCTATTGATTACTTGAATTGTTGGACTTCGGGGATCCTGAAAAAACTCTGCGTCTTTCTGCCTACTTGTTTTAGCTTGAAACCTTTAGGGAGGGGGTGGAGTGTTTTTTATTCCTCCCCCCCTTCTGTACATAAGGTGTCTTAAGCTATTTTATTTGAATTTATTTCTACGTTTAGAAAAATCATTTTAATCATATTATTCAGTTTAAAACCTTTTCTCTCTCATGCTGGGTTTTTTTTTCTGTGCTGTTTCAAATTAGTAACAAAGTATCCGCTTGAGAACTTTCACTGTGTTGCGCTCGGTGTGTATTCAGCCTTTTGGCTCGACGCCCAGACTTGGCTCTACGCCCAGACATTCCTATCTGACCGTAAGAAAACACTTTTTTTTTCTCCCTCTGCTTTCATTTCTATTATTCTAACTTGACTTTAAAGTGCTTCCTCAGACATATGGATTGGCTCTTTTTTTTTTGGAGTACAATACAAGGTTTACCTACAGTTTGGCTTTGGATTTATTCTAGAAAAAACTTTAAAGATGATGTTCCAGAATTAACTACTAATTTTCAGTACAAGGAATAATAGAGGAAGAATATCAAGTTTAAAGAGACTGGCAAGCAACTTATACAATTTAAAGAGATGGAAGAATCCCATTCACAACTGATTTGGAAACGTATGTTGGGAAGAATTTATGAATTTAATGAGCGAGTGAATGCTAGACTAGATGCCTTCATTATAAAACTTCAAAATGACTTCCAGACTTCAATTGACTACTCTACAACTCACATACTAAATGAAAAACAATGCAATCTAGAAGAAAATATTACTGAGAATTTGGATGACCAAAGTTGGATTTCCATTGAAATACTTACAAAGTCAAAAGCAATGGGACCTGATTTGCAAATACGAGACTTTGAGTACTGTGATAATACAGACAATCAACGAGTAATTATTACATTGAACAAAAAGAACTATACAGCTTTGACAATATTGGAAAAAAGAGAAAAGAAACATGATCAGATTGAATTGTTCAGGACTATACATGATCAAATATGGAGATTTAATGATTTAAAGGCTCTTTTATGGAAACCTGCTTGGCACAAAAAGAAAGCTAGAATTAGATTTAAAAATGAGAATTAAAAATCTATTTGAAGGGTTAAAAAGGCTTAAGATTTTGGTTTGAGATAATACTACTGAGATGAAAATTATTGATTTGATTATGGTCTGGAATGGTAATATGGAATTGGTAAACAAGAAGAATAGAATAAGAAATAGAATATAGATATGAAAAGAAGTAAGAAAATATTTTTCTTTTTTTGTTGTTGGGAATAGATGGGATTTAAATTTTAGAGTAGAATAAGAAATGGAATATAGTTGGGAAGTAGGAAAATATAATGGTAATAATATGTATATTTTAGAAATAATTATGATTTTATGAGGGAAATTGAGAGATTTGAAATGTAGCTTATTGTTTATTCAAGGCCAAATTGGAAATTAGTTAAATTCAAAAATGAGTTGGATTGATATTGGTGAAATATTACTGACATTTTTTCTTTTATAATGATTGAATGCTAATTAGAAATGTATTAATTTGATTATGTTAAAGCAATTGAGGAACTTTTAGAGATATGGATTGATTTATAAAATATATACTTGATAGAGTATAGGAAATAGAATATAGTTGGGAAGTATTAAAATATAATAGTTGATATAATATGTATATTTTAGAAATAATTATTGTTTTATGGGAAATTGGGAGACCCGAAATGTAACTTATGTGTTCATTTTAGGCTAGAGTAGAAAATGGTAATGGTAAAATAGTTAAACTTAAAAACAGGATTTTGATGGATATAAGTGAATTACTATTGATATTTTTTTTTACAATGATTGAATTTTATTTAGAAATGTATTAATACTAGGTTATAGCTTGAGGGAATAGAGAAGGAACTTTTAAGGAATTATTGAATTATTTATGTTTGATTATATTGGGTTGTTTTTTTTTTTGGATGATTGACCACCCTATCTCCACGTGGATTCTTAAAGCACTTTGATGTAAAACCAAAAAATACCAATAAAACTTGTTTATAAATTGTTTATCATTTTTTTCTCCTTCTGTTTTTTAAGTTTATAAGCTAACCATCTTCCTGGTTTATTTGCATTTTCAAAAAAGTTTTGCTTTGCCCTTTGGATTTGCTGTGCCAATTTTTCTGATTCTATTTAATTTATGTTTTATTATTTCCATTTGTTTTTTCAATATTTTCTTTTGTGAGTTTATTTGTAGTTCTAATTCTAATTTTTTAAAATTCTTCTCTTAACAACTGACATTGTTGTCTCTTTTCTTTGTTTGTTTTTTTGTCATGTATTAATAATCATTTCTGCTATATCTTCCTCTTTATCTTCGGGTATATTCTGGAATCTTAAGTAGTGTACAGCTTTCTCCATTTCCAAGGCAGCAACCGCACCTTCTAAGTTTTGGTTTGCTTGTTCTAATCTTTCGTTCTCTGCCCTTAGTACTTCATTTTTTTCCCATTATCTTCTGATTGGTCTTCCACCTTCTGAATTCTTTGTTCATTTTTAAAAATCATTTGTTAATGAGCCTCAAATTGTGTCTTTATATCAAGCATTTGTTCATTTAGCTTATCAAGATTGCTTTTTGTTTCTTGATAATTCTTCTGCATCATTTCTTGCATGCATTTGCGTGCATTTCTTTTTGAAAATTATTTGTCTTCTCTCATTGTAACATTGCTTCAATAGATCCCTGACTTGCTGGACTAGATGTTCCAGAGGAGGGTGCAGAAGCAGGTTTTTTTGCAGTTTTACTAAGGTTTGGTGGACTCATTGTTCAATCAAGCAAGTTTTGTAAATCCACAGGAAGGGAAAAAAAAGAAGGAAAAAGAAAAAAAAACAAGCCAACTGCTTTAGGCTATAATCCAACTTTAAAAAGAGCCAGCTGCTTTAGGCTATAATACAGGTTTAAAAAGGAGCCAACTGCTTTAGGCTATAATCCAACATTAAAAAAGAGCCAGTTGCTTTAGGCTAATCCAGATATTTCTGTCAGTTCAAAGATGTAAAAAACCCTCTGTCTCTAACTAATTTCTACAATAGTTGTGTCTATAGTTAAAAGATATAGTTATAAGAAAAAAAAAACTTTGTTTTTTTGTAAAGTCACAGAATGTTCTTTGTTTAGCACAGGTGATTCTTTCTGTATTATTGTAGTATCTTCCTTCACCACTAGATGTCCTCATTAATTGTAATGTTTATATCCAGTAATAAAACTTTATTTAATAAAATGCTCTTTCACAACAAAATAAAAAAAATCTTTCCACATCAAAAAGTTAGCCATTTTTTTTTAAAATCAGTCTCAAATCTTTTCTGCGTAATTTTTATATTCCTTAATTTTGTTCCCCCGTTTCAGATTTCTCACCACTTTTAACTCTCTTCTTCCCAAGTCCCAAGGTTTTTACTTTTGAAAATTATCCAATCCAGGAATTTATATTTTAAAAATCCATAGGGAAGAGAAATAAAGAACAGTCTCACCCTGATCTCACATGTTGTTGACAGTCAGCTGTTTGGCAGCACTGCTGCGGCTCTTTGCTTCTTTCCTGGCTATCTATGGCTTGGGCTGTCTGCGTGTTTGCTGGCAGCCTTTCTCACATCTGTTTAAAGAGTTCCCTCAGTCCGCTTGGGCCAACCAAACTCCCAGGGTTTCTCTTCCTCCTCGTTGCCTCTCCAGGGTGACTTTCTGACCTCTCTGGGTCTCCAGACGAAGTGAAATCAGACTAGGAAACTGGAGCTCTGGTTTCTTTCACCGTTGCCATGACACCCAGGATTTATTAAATGATATGAGCATCTGTATTCATTTCTACTGACTAAATCTCATTCCTAAGTACATAGGTTCAATTCAGATAAGTAATGGCATGCATGTCTATTTATTTTCCTTCTCCACTTATTCCCCTTCACTTCTCCTCTTCCTTCCTTTGCTCTTTTATAAAATTTTTGTATGAGTGATTTTTTCCCCAGGTAAGTTAAATAGAGGATAATGTTGTGATTTTAAACTGGCATGGATGACTATGTATTTACAATTGTGAGTAAAAAGTAATAGAGGGAGTTTTATATATTATCTACCTTTAATTTTTAAAACTAAGTATTGCCAGGCTATCTGGCAGGCAACCCAGGGTGAAAAGGACATACAGGGTAGCTACCATGGATGGGAACAGAGATAGTGCTTCCCCCACAATGCATAATGTCCAGATGGAGGGAAGGCATTGCCTAGAATGGAATTAAATATAGTAGACACAGAAAAGGCAGACACAGCTTCTGTTTTGGTGAATTGGATTCCTTTTGCTCCATAGTGGTATTTACAGTTGTAAACGACAAATGAATAGTGTAAGTCAGAGTTACTTCACTGGCATATAGAAGGATCAGAGAAAATAAACTGCTTCTTTGACAATTAAAGACTCCACATTTTTTTATTTTTTTAAGTAAGCTTATACAATAAAAGATTCTAAAACTACAACTTCTGTACCCCAAGTCACATGCAATAGTCTAATATGGACACCCCTATAACAGTAATATATCACAGTAGAAATTCTAGAAGAGTATAGTACAACTGATTCAGCTAGCAAAGCAGATGATGACTTAGCAATGTTGCTGAAAAATAGAAGTTCCTCATTTTGCATTTTTTATTTCAATCCCCCCCTCTCTCTCTTTCTTTCTTTTTTTATCTATCTTTCTCTCTCTCCCTCCCTCCCTCTCTCCCTCCCTGCTTTCTTTCTTTCTTTCTTTCTTTCTTTTATTTTATTTTATTTTATTTTATTTTATTTTATTTTATTATTTTATTTTATTTTATTTTATTATTTTATTTTATTTTATTTTATTATTTTATTTTATT